>JAKCPI010011325.1:0-15422 GCA_023213315.1 Euborellia annulipes
TTGGCCTGAAAAAGACAAATTGGTTAGTAGGGATAAAGAGTTTGAAAAGAAAATAAGAAATTTTTATGAAAAAAGAAATGAGTTGTCTTTGGAGGAAAACATTCTCCTTTGGAAAGGTAGATTGGTTATACCGAGCAGTTGTCAGAGAGAGATCCTTCACATTCTTCATGAGGGTCATCCGGGGATTTGCTCTATGAGGTCGCTGGCTAAACTTCATGTATGGTGGCCTAATATTGATGTAGATATTGAGGAATATGTAAAAAGATGCGAGTCATGCCAGAAGTCAAGGTCACAGGAACCCGAGGCCCCTTTATGCTCCTGGCCTATTCTCTCAGAGCCTTGGAGCCGAGTGCATATCGACTTTGCGGGGCCATTTAAGAATAAATTTTGGTTTGTGTTGGTCGATTCTTTTTCGAAGTGGATGGAAATAATGCCGCTCAAAGCAATTACGGCCGAGAAAACCATTTCATTGTTAAGAAGGCTATTTGCTAGATTCGGGATACCGAAAAGCATTGTGAGTGACAATGGGGCCCAATTCACGTCTACGCTATTTAAAAATTTTTGCAAAAGTAATAATATTATTCACATATTGTCCACCCCGTATCACCCGAGGACAAATGGGCTGGCAGAAAGGGCCGTGAGAACTTTTAAGGATCGCATGATGTCGTCAGGAAATATGGACACGGAATTAGCGCTACAGAAATTTTTATTTGCTTATAGAAATAGTCCGCATAAATCCACGTGGCGGCAACGTCCGAGATGTTGTTTGACGGAAGTTACGGACCCGGTTAGATTTGCTAAAGCCGGATGTGGAGAGAAAAATGGACTCATCAGCTGTGAAACAGAAGATACATCACGATAGCAAGAGTAAAGATAGAAGTTTTTCTGAGGGAGAGGGAGTGGAGCAAGCGGCCGGTAAAGGGTTTGAGCCGGGGGTAGTTAGGAAGAAAACGGGGCCCGTGTCTTACATTGTGGACATCCAGGGGGTTGCCCCGGAGAAAGCACGCGGATCAACTGAAGCCGAGGCAGGAGTCACCCACCACACCAGGGGTCAACACGCAGGGGGACGTTGAAGCTGCCGGGACTGAAGCGGAGACGGGAAGGAGTTCGAGTTGCACTCGCTCGCCACCCCAAGTCCAGTACGAAGGTACCCTGCCCGGAGTGCGCCGACCACCGAACCGGGGCTCGCTCTAAGAAGGGGAGAAGATGTAGGATGATGATGAGCGCGTCCTGAGGCTACGGTTGCTGGAAGTTGTTATATTTCATTGGTTGGCATTGGTAAACATGAATTTTTGACGTTTTTATATTGAGCTTGGCAACTGGAGAATAAATATATATTATCCTGAATAACTGCTCATTCCTTATTAAATCTATTACATTGGCGACGAGGGTAAATTAAAATGAGTAACGTGGAACTCTCCAAACTTAAAAAGTAAGGTCTACAATTAAGAGTAATTTTACAAGAGCACAGAATTTTCTTAATGAGGATACTCTCCTTGGGATGACAAAAATGAAAGCATTGGCGCGATCTCATTGTTATTGGAGGAATATTGATAAAAATATTGAAGAGATGGTCACTACGTGTAAACAATGTTGTCTTAAACAAAATGAACCGTCCAAAGAACTTATACATCCATGGGAAGAGCCTAATGGTCCTTGGCAACGAATTCATATAGATTTCTTTGGGAGGATGAATGGCTTATATTATTTTATAATTGTGGACGCTTTCTCTAAATGGGTTGAAGTTATTACAACTAAAACAACAACTGCAAATTGGTGTATTAAGCAGCTTACTAATCTTTTTGCGACTTTTGGATTTCCTTTGGTAATTGTCTCGGACAACGGACCTCAGTTCACGGCTGAAATATTCAATGATTTTTTAAAAGAGAAAGGTATTACACATAAAACGTCTGCTCCGTTCCATCCTTCGTCTAATGGCCAGGCAGAAAGATTTGTCCAGACAGTTAAGAAGTCTCTTAGAGCAATGGATGAAGAAAAAGGAACTAATGAAAGTAAAATCCTTCGACTTTTAATGCAACTCAGGAAGGCTCCAAACTGCAAAGGAAGTTCTCCATATGAAATAATGTTTGGACGTTCCATAAGGACGAATTTAGATTTACTAAATGAAACTCAAGAAAAGAAAAGTTTAAATCGTGGCCTTTCACTTATGAGGCAATTCCAAATTGGAGATCGTATCCAAGCAAGAAATTACTCCAACAATATGTCCGAAAAATGGTGTTTCGGGAGAGTGATTGGGAAAGAAGGAGAAGTAAATTATAAATTGTTAATGGATAACGGAGTGATTTGGAGACGCCACGTTAACCAAATTATTAAAACAAAATTCGAGGGGGGAGAATTGATGTATATATTTATCATAATATTTTGTTCATATATTTATCTATTTAATATTTACGTTTATGTTTTTATATTGAGCTTGGCAACTGGAGAATAAATATATATTATCCTGAATAACTGCTCATTCCTTATTAAATCTATTACATAACCTCGCAACATGACCGCCTTCTGCGGCCCTGTAGATTTTTTTTTTAAATTTTTTTAATTAATTCATTGCCTAGGCTAGTCCTCCTTATTTCATTTGGTCATATTTGCGATATTTCTGATTTTTATTTTTATTGTAAATTTTAATTCAAATATTTTCACCTAAAATCAATTGTAAAATTAAAAAAAAAAATATATTAAAATAAAATCTTTAATCCTTATCCGAGGGGAATGTGCCGAGGAGCCGGCTAAATAGTGTGTTGGCTCGGATTTTATTTAATTTTATAAGATTTTGTAAATAATAAGGACAAGGCCTGAGTTGAGGGCCCGGTGAGCAAGTCCCCTTTTTTCCCGGAACGTTGTCTCCGAGGTCGAGTGGGCTCGCTGCGGTGGCCGGCGTGCTACACTTCTTATCTCGACTCAGGAGAGTCAAGACCACACACTTCTTACCTCGACTCAGGAGAGTCAACATCTCACTCGTCGTCTCGACTCGGGAGAGTCAAGACCACACACTTACTATCTGGACTCTGAAGAGTCAACTACACTTGCCATCTGGACTCGGAAGAGTCAACATCATCTCATCATCGGGCCTCAGAGGAGACAACACCGACACTCCTCTCAGTCTCCGTACCGAAACGTTGGAGAAGCCAGCAGCAACGCTCGCCTCTGCCCGTTCCTCGTAACGTCATTGCCGTGTCGTGACGAGGCGATACGAAACCACGAGCGGAGATTTGAACATCTTAATCCAACTCCGCCCCGCCACTTCGAGTCCTGAGTGACACCGAAACGTCCGCAGAGTCCAGCTGACACCGAAGCGTCGCAGCTGACCTAGCAGGCCTTCGACCGCACCAGGCAGTTCACCGAAACTTCATCGGCACCCGCCGTTCCCAGGGACCGCTCAGATAAGGCCTCACTCTCCTTGGCTCCCTTATCAACACCCCTTATTAATAAACTTTTAAATATTATAAAAAAAAATCATATTTTATTTACCCCCTTATCCTAGACAATTTAGAATTTAAGAAATTGTTAAATTCATTTTATTTTAAAAAAAGAAAAAACTTTAAAATTAAATAAACGAAAAAGAAAAAAAAAAAAAAAAAAAAAACAAAGGAAAAAAAATAGAATTCCAAAAACTTGAAAGAAAAAAAAAAATATAAAATAGATTGAAAAGATTTATATCTAAAAAAAAAATAATATAAAAATAAATAAATTTTAATTTAAAATAAAAAATAAATGTATCCTAATTTGAAATTGTGAGGTTTCGCTTAGGCAATGGCAGTCCAAACAGCAGAAGCAGAGCTCACCCTGAGTCAACACACCCCCCGGTCCGTCGGACCCTACACGTCGGATACGCTTTGACCTTAACAAGAATATCTTTAATTGTTAAATTAAAGCTTTAACAATATTTAATTGTTGTTTTAAATATATAAAAATAAATAATAAACATTTCGTTCATTTAATTTTTAATATAATATTTTTTACAATAAAATAATTTAATATAATTTTTTTTTTTTTTAATATTATTTTATAAGTTACTTGCCTGTTTTTTATTTTTATTTAATTTGATGTTTTTGTTATTACCTTTGCACTTTGACCTGTCATGGCGGTGTTTAAAACAATCGATTTTCTGTATTCGTTGCATGTCTGTGTGTAGCCGTGTGTGAGAACAATTCCTTGGGCGAATAAGAGAATTGTGCATAGAGCAGTTAGTGTAGCCAAAAGGGGCCAACACACACACCCATATGCCTCGCTAGAAAAAAAAAAAAAAAAATAAAATAATTGAATTTATTAAATGAATGAATGCTTGCTCTAGGAATGTGTGGGTCGTTTGTCCATTCATCAATCCTTGAGTTGGTTAATTAGAACCAGAATGAAGAATTAAGAAATGAATCAACTCTTTTTAAAGAGACTATAATCTACGTCTCTTAAAAAAAATAACATTTTAGATAATAATGTCAACAAAAAAAGAATTTTTTAATTAAAATAATAATTACTTTGATTATTTGTTATTATTAATCTAAAATTTCTAATTTAATTAAATAAATCAATAAATTTCATTATTGGGTTAAATTTCTATTACAAAAACATTTTTCCAAGAGATGTAGAATGCATATAAATATATATAATGTTAACAGCAAACAGAGAATGAAAACTATATTTAAATATCATAGAATAGAAAACAAAGAAGATAAAGAGATTTCTAAATTTAATTATCAAATTGAGGATGAGTAAATATTAAATAATCATAATTTAAATATATTAGTTAAGTTTAAATTAATTATATTTTTCTTTTGAGAGCCATTCGCATAGACAGAGGCCAAAAAGTGAGGTTAAAATGGAGTTGGATTCCCCCTTCCGAAATTATTTGTTAACCATAAATTAAAACAACTCAAAAAGTAAATTAAATTTACTTTTAAAGGATTTAATAATTTTCAAACTTAAAATTTAATATTATTTAAACTTTTTCGAAGATTAATTTGTTTGAATAGTTTAAAAAAAAAAAAATTAATTTTTGAGTTCATTAGAGCTTGAAGCCAGGAACACAATAAAAAGGAAATGCACAATTTTTCACTATTTTATTCAAAGAGATGTCTTTATATAACGGGATATAACTAAACAAGTTGAGAAAGGCGCGGCTTCGCCGCGCCCATCTCAACTTGGCCCTGGCGGGCGGCGTCTCGGTACGTGATCAGTAGTTTTTCTCTTAATTTTAAAGCCCATATTATTTTTGCCTAAATGAAAATACAATGAATCAAGTTTAAAATTTGAGTATTCGCCCTGCCCGGCCTCTGGGTTTTGAAGGCCATGAGAAAATTACGGGCAAGAAGCAAGCCTAAATTTCCCTTTAATAAACTGATTCGAGCAACGGGCATGCAAATGAAATCAGGCGGACAGGAACCTATTTAAAAAAATCAAGAATTTTAAAATAAAAATTTCGGGGGGGGGGGCAATTACACAAAAAATATTTAAACTTTTAAAGCCCTTGATAGATATTCTTTCAAGAATTTTAAATCCAAAAAAGCATGTTAATATTTGAAGAAATAGAAGAATTAAAAATTTCGGGGGGGGGGGGCAATTACACAAAAAAATTTAAACTTTTAAACCCCCTGATAGATATTCATTCAAGAATTTTAAATCCATAAAACCATGTTAATATTTGAAGAAATAGAAGAATTAAAAATTTCGGGGGGGGGGGGGGGGCAATTACACAAAAAATATTTAAACTTTTAAACCCCTTGATAGATATTCATTCAAGAATTTTAAATCCAAAAAAGCATGTTAATATTTGAAGAAATAGAAGAATTAAAAATTTCGGAGGGGGGCAATTACACAAAAAAAATTTAAACTTTTAAACCCCCTGATAGATATTCATTCAAGAATTTTAAATCCATAAAACCATGTTAATATTTGAAGAAATAGAAGAATTAAAAATTTCGGGGGGGGGGGGGGGGCAATTACACAAAATATATTTAAACTTTTAAACCCCTTGATAGATATTCATTCAAGAATTTTAAATCCAAAAAAGCATGTTTATATTTGAAGATATAGAAGAATTAAAAAATTTGGGGGGTGGGCTGCCGAATTTAAAAAAACTCTGAAACAACGAATTTAGATTCTTATCAAGGGAAGGCTTTAGGGAAGAAACCAAATTGATATCTCTCCTGGTTAAAAAAAATTTGAATTTGCCTCTCCGGCTCCGCCCTCTCTGTATTTCGCCAATCAGCGCTATCCCTGAGGCCTGATTGGTTGTTTCACACATCGGACACGGTCTTAGGCAATTATAATATAGTATGATTATTAGTAACGCATAGTAATTTTCAATCTAAATATCTTTTTTGATTTTATTTTATTTTTTATCTCCATCTCTGAACATTTGTTGGGTTTTAGAAATTTTTTTTTCATTATTGGCATTATTTTTTTTTTCAAGAAATTTTACTAATTTATCTTTTTAATGACATAAAAATAAAATTCGTATTAAATTGACTTAATTATTATTTAATTGATGATTTATTATTGGCAATAATGTCAATTAGAATTTTTATTAATCAATTATTATTTGTTTAACCTAGTTAGACAAAAACAATAGAGTTAAATCAAATTTAAATATTCTGTGGAAACAAGGTAAGTAAATATCCTTAAATTTATTATCCTGGGAGAGTCCAAAATTATTTTTTAATTTATTGAGAATATAGTCTATTATTACAAATGAGATTATATGAACTTTTTTTTATTAATAACAAATTCCGTTTATAATTTATTATATCTTTCAAAGAATAAATTTATCCTTTATTTATATTAATATACACTCTACATCCCTCTGAAAAATAATTTGATAAGATGAATAATGACGTCATAAATTTCAATTCATCACTCTATCATGAATCAGGTATATAAAATTTGTTATAAAAAATTAAAATACGTATATGAATCACTCAAGGTTATTCTATTTTCATTTCCTTTATAAAATTTTCGAAATTCTTTTTCTAATTATTGTTGCGAAATTTGTCAAAAGAAAAACGTTCAAAAGCTCTAAATTATTAACATTTTTACGTTAAATGATGATAATTAGCCTAACGAAGAAAAAAAAGAGAGAGATTAGATAGAGATGTGATTCATAGAGAAGATTAATTTCAAAAATAATGAAATCAAAATGAACATTTATTAAATTCCTAAATTTTATTTACCTAAGCAAAAGATGACCTTATATTTTTTTTTTTTTTTTTTTACTTGGATCCCATTTGGGGATTAAATTTGATAAATGATCGAAACTTTGAACCAATAAATTTATTTATGAATTGAATGGATCCTCTTTAGATCCCATTTGGGGATTTAGAAAGTGATCTAATATCAATTGAAAATATGTAAAATTTGATGAAAAAAATGTTTTGTTTTTAATATCAGTAAAATATAAAAAATATATTTTTATTTGAATCCCTTTTGGGAATTTAAAAACAATTTAGTTTAACAATTCAAATAAAAGTTTTATTATTATTATAGAACGTCCTGAAGATGACCGAAATGTCATCTTTTATATAGGCCCCTATAACCTCAAATAATTTCAATTTAACATTATAAATACCAAACCATTCTCAAAAAAAAAAAAAGAAATACAAAACTAGGGCCTAATAATTTCTAATTTAAAACCAACTAACTAAAGATTAATAACAACGAGAAAATTAACTCTTTAAAAAAAAAAAACAAACAAAAATTTTGTAATTACAAATTAAAAGTTCATAATTTGTGTTTTAATGAATTAAAAAAAAAATTATTTGTTTTTTTGCCAATAATTAAATATTAGTAATAATAATTAAATCAATTAAATCGATTTAAATATCAATGTCATTAGATTTGACATTCAAAAAAACAATTTTCAAAGAGATCTAGAGTGTATATAAATAATCTTTTGAGTTAAGGTAGAAGCATTTATTGAAAAAAAAAATCCCCAAATGGTAAATTCTCACTCTAGCCTAAAAAAATCCTTCTTATTAATCAAAGCTCTATTCATGATTAATTTATTAAAAAGAAAAATTTTATATAAAACAATAAAAAAAATTTCAGATAATACTTTTAAATTTATATACAATCTACATCCCTTGGAAGCATCGCGTATTAGCGTATTTTACCTGGGTCTATTTTTATCAGCCCGTTTTCTAAAGCAAGACCTCGATCCATGATAGAGCGAAAGGATCGCTCCAATGACAACAATCGGCGCCGACGAGAAGACAGCAAAATAGCAAATCCAATTGCTGCCACCATGAATTTCTTTAACTAAAAACTCACTAAATAATACACAACCACAATATGTTCGACTGCACGTATCTAAAATTTGTCTCCAATGATCCCAGGCAATTGCTGTAGAGCCAAATGCCGTTAGAGCAAGCAAAGCGCCTACGAGATGCAAAATCGAGAGATCTTTCTCGGAGCCCATCTTCTTTACGTCCTCGAAACGAATTCGAAGCCGTTTTTTGTTTTTTAATGGATCTCCCTCCTAAAAAAAAAATAAATAAATAAATTCAAATATCCTCTTCCTCCGGAAGTTATTTCAAAATTATATAATTCATTTTAAATATTAAAAATAAAGGTACTTTTCACATATATGAACTTGAATCTCTTGAAATACAATGGATTCATCTGGTGTGGAAAAATTTCAAAGGGATGTAGAATATACATAAATATATACATATATATATAAAATAATAAATTGGCCTATACGATTTTATATTCAAATAGAAATGACGTTTAAACAAATCGAAAAAGAAATTAGATTTTAATATTATTAATTATTTAATTTAATTAAATAATAAATTTAATAATATTAGCTTATTTGAATTGATTGTTGAATACGTAGTTAATAAGAAAGAAAAGAATGAGGCAAAGAGTTTTCTTATTTAAAATGTTTTCTCAATTAAATATCACCTTTGGCTCTTTTGTTTTTGTTGTTGTTATTTATTCTTCTTCTTCTTCTTTTGTTTAATTTTATTTAAATGTTCTAGAGCAGAGAGGAATTTGTTTTGTTTTGTCTCTGTGTGTGGGAAGTTTTTAAGAAACTTAAACTTCCTGTTTCAAAGTTAAAAGTCAACCGTGAAATTAGCAAAATCCACAGGCGTTAAAGGCAATAAAGGTAAATTCGATTTTATTTACTTAATTATAGATATTTGTTTATCTTTAGTAATTTATATAAACGTCCAACAAGTGAACGAATTCTAAAAGAACGAATCTTAATTAAAAAAATAACAATAATGTCATTGTGACCAACTTTTACCGAATAAATAGTCTCAAAGAGTAAAAAATAAATATTTAAATTAGAAGATTTTATAATAAATCAATTTTATATTAAAATTTTAATAAAAAATTTTCAAATAGATCTAGAATTAAATTAAATTAGCGAAATTTGGAAATTCGGTTTTAGCAATTTTAATAAAAATAAAAAAATCAAATCTATTGAATTAATTAAAAGAGAAATTTAGAAATTTGCATTTTTATATACAATCTACACCTCTTGAGACAAGATTTGATAGGAAAAAAAAATTGATTTTTTTTATTTATTTAAATTTTTGCAATAATAAGTACGAGTTCAAAAGAACGAATCTTAATTAAATAACAAACAACAATGATGTCATTGTTGATAAAATTATTTTTGAAATATATGAAAAAAACAAAATAAATAACCTCTGCAAATGCCAAAAAGAGATAATTTAAATACGAAAGAATTATTTAAAGAGCAAAGCCTTTCTTTTAAACAATCTATTGGATCGAGTCAAAAAATTAATTAAAATAATATTAATAATAGAATTAAAGTTCTTTTTTTCTATTAAGCATCATTCTAAGGGATGTAGAATATATATTTATTTCTTTGAATTAACAACAAAAATACAAATAAATTAATAAAATAGCATTCCTTACTTTCTACTTTTTTTTTAAAGGAAGTTTAATCCAAGAAAAATAAATAAATATTCTATCTCTTTTAGAATAAAAATGTATATAACCTAAAAGTAATTTATTAATATTAATCTGTTCGGAAATTACCGAAATGTTGGTCAATTTTTTGGTTAGATTACATCTGGAGATATTTATGATTTCGTTTGATTTGAAAAATACAAATAAAAATAGGAATTTTTTCAATAAAATTATAAAAATAACATTTTTTAAATTTAAATCTCATTTAGGAATATAGAAAAAAAATAATACAGGTTTTTATTTAGTTTTTATTATCCATGAAAATGACCGAAACGTCCAGAAATTATTTTTATAAAAATGTATGTAACCTGAAATAATTTTTATTATTATTATGTCCTGAAAATGACCGAAACGTTGATTCATTTTTTTTGGATGGATTGGTGATTTTTATAATTTGTAAAATACAAAAACTTTAATAAAAAGAATTTTTTTCAATAAAATTATAAAATAACATTTTTAAAATGTCGATCCAATTTAGTGATATAGAAAATAAAGTTTTACAGGTTTATTAACCTTTTCTTATTTAGTTTATTTATGAAAATGACCGAAACGTCAAGAAAGAGTATTTTTAATAAAATTATAAAAATAATATGTCATTATTTATATTTGGGTCTTACTTGTTGTTGTTGTTGTTGTTTAATCAGATAGAAAAAGACGAGAGCACAAAAGATGACGACGAAAAGCGAAAAGGGCACAAACACGGAGAGAGAGAGACACAGGTAAACAACAAAAAAACAGACAAAAGGCAAAGTAAAAATAAAAAGAAGCTTTTTTTGGGCTTCTCCTTTTGAGTTTATTTTCAACTAACACCCACCATAATTTGCAATTATTATTAATACAAAATTCACTTGTTGTTTGTTCTAACTGCTCATCTCACGCCCATCATGGCTGGTTGGCTCACTAAATGCCAGCCTTCGTATTATTTCTCTACAGAGAGATATAAGCCTGCCTATATTACACACACTCAAAACAGGTACAGTCAAAGACAAAACTCTCTCTCTCTCTCTCACTCGCTCTTACTACCTGAATGACTCACCTCTCCACCTGGCGGATAAATTCATATTCATATAACAACCTGAGTTGCTTGAAATCAAAAATAAAGAAATATTTGTCAATTAAATAATAATATTAAAGAATAAACTCACGTCTATTAATTATAGTATTTCTACTAATAAAATAAAATTCACGTTTAGGAAACAATAGAAAATTATTATTTAAACTATTTATTTTTCAACAATGAATAATAATTAATTAATATTAAATTAGGAATAATAATAAGTTTTACCAACTTTAAATAATTAACTTTGATTTAAAATTTAAATTGAAATAAACTTAAATCAAACATATATTCAAATAAAAATTAGATTATTAAAATTTATTAATATATAGACGTAAAATATTTAATTAATAAAAATAATTTTTTTTTTTATTCTTCGATTAATTGAAAATCGTTCTGTCATAGAATCAAAAATCGCTATTTTATTTATTTGATTTGAGAGAATAAATGAGATTTGTTTAAAGATGGATTGTTATAGGATTATATATTCTACATCTTTGGGAAATAAAATCAGCCTCCCCTTTAGAAGAAGTCTTTGTATTAATATAAACATACTTTTTTATATTGACCTATGTATTGTTTGTCCATTTCATTGTTAATTTATGATTATTATAAACAAAGATGGCTAAATATATTCTACAACCCTTGGAAATAAATTCAATTCTATTTTAGCCTCAAAATATATTAAATATTGATTTAATTTATAAACATATTTTAATTGTAATTAGTCATATTATAACATTTATTCAATAATAAAAGAAATTTGATATCTAACAATCAAAATTTTTCTTTTTAATTAATATTTGTTATCTATGTAGTATAAAGTTTTATCGAGGAAAGGTTTTGTTCATCTTAAAATCGGCCTAAATGAGTTGGGTTGGATTTTTCTGATCAGCCTATCATTAAATAGAATAATTTAGTTAATGATTTATTAATAGTAAGTTGTTGCCAATATATCTTTTATCAATTCAGTCAATGTCTGATAAGATTTCAATAAAAATCAATGACTTATCTTATTAGGAAAAAAACACACAAATTACGTCATTGAATACGTATTAAAAATTTTTATGATGAATTGAGAGCGCATTTTCCGTATTAAAAGAGAGAAAGAAAATGCGCTTAATTAGGCCTATATAATCAAATAAAAAAAAATTGAATTAATAGTTTTTAATGTCTTTGTTAATTTTTAAGCTATATATATTCTACATCTCTTGGAAATAAAGTCAATTCAATTTTAATCTAAAAAAAAAAAAAAAAAATTGTTTAAATATAGAAAACCAGAACTTGCCGATGGAATTAAATAAGTAAAATATACAGTGATGTAGCTGGGGGGGGGTTAAAAAAATAAATAAAAACTTTAACAATCACAATAAAAGTTTTTTTTTTTTTTTTCAATTATTTTTCTATAAAAAGTAATTGCACTAACGAATCAGTGCAGGGGCGGATTAAAGGGGGGCGGTGGAGGCGATCGCCCCCCCCCCCCCCCCGAGAAGAAATTCAAAATGTTATAAAAACTAGTAATCTAAAGAAATTATGATTTGCGCTCTTTAATTTCAATTGAATTTGTTACCAATCAATTTAAATAAATAGGAAAGGGGTCTAAATGGCCTTAGATCCCGACAAAGTCCTTAATTAATAAAAAAAATCCGCCCCCCCCCCCCCCTGAATCAGAGCAAGTTGAGGAACGTGAGTGAGTGACGTCGCCTTCGAGATTCGTAACGCATGGCATGCATACATGAAGGGTTGCCTATTCATGGACATTGCAGGCGAGTGAAAACCATCACCAAATAAACAGTACCACTAACGCCATCTAGCGAACACAAGCGGAACTAGGTGATCGCCCGGGTTAAAATTCGAATATTCTTTACTTTTGCATTAACACGAAATAAAAAAAAAAAAAAAAAAGGTATTGTATATATAAATATATTATAAAATAAACATTTAAAATAAATTTTTATTTATTCTTAAAAAAGAGAATTTCTGACAATGACCCAGCGGGAAGTGTGAATAAATATTTTAATATTAAATATAAAAATAAAAAAACTCAAAATAAAATATAAACAAGCAAAATTTTTCTTTTACTACAAATAAGATCAAGGGTTTTATTCAAATCCTGTCACAGAAGAAAAAAGTAAAAATTGATTTCAATTGAATTGCAAACGAATCAAATCAATTGAAATAAATAGGGACGGGATCAAAAAGGCCGAAAAAGACCTTAAACAAATTAAAAACAAAAATTTGATTAGAAGGGTTTTTTTTCAATAAAGTACTCAATGACGTCAGTGCTCGAGATGAAATCCATTCCAACACACTGGCCGTTCATCACATGAAAACTTCAAAACGTCCGAAGGGACTTTGCAGCCAGGAGATTGAATTAAAAAAAAATATTTTATTTAATTTTGTAATCGCCGACGTTTCGGTCGCCAATCACGACTTTCATTAAGGCAAATATTGTTAATATTAATTAAAATATTTGCATATTTATAAAAAATAAAAAATAAAAAATTCTTCATCTCTTATGGTCAAAATTTCTATTATCTTCAAAAAAAAAAAAAAAAAAATATAGATCTATATGAAATTTTTTTCTTCTTTTTCTTGATACAAAATAACGTTTTTTCTTTTTCTTTCTTGAAAAATGTACATTTCTTTTTTTAGTATTAAAAATTCATGGAATTTCTCTAATCGTCCTGAAAAATTAAAAATTTTCAATTGGCAATTCCACACACACACACACACACACACACACACACATTTAAGGCTGCAATCAGATCACAACCTTTCAAAGGGAGGCAATCATAGGCGTAACTAGGGGGGTGCCGGGGTGCCCCCCCCCCAGAAAGCTCCCTGCCCCCAGAAAAATTGAGAAACTAGGGGGCTTTCCAGGCCCACCGGAGGATAGCTGGTCCCATGGCCCCCTCCTCCCCCTCCAGCCAAATTCTCTAGTTACGCCCATGGAGGCAATTCACTTGGATATCGTTTATTTATTTATTTTTTCCGCATCTTAGGCCATAAAGACTTTAACGATACTCATTATTTAAATAGTCCAGACACATTTATTTATACCACTTGATATCCAAATGAATCCAAATTTAAATAAATATCCATCTAACTGGCTGGGATCCGAATCCCCGCCGCCTGGATTAAAGAATCTATCAATATTGATTGTTCGTCAACTTGGACGTTTGACATTGGGATGAATTACAAACAGCAGGGCCTAATTAAAAATAAAAGATATTTCGGCATTAATTGAGGATTATTGTAAGTTAGGGGCGGCGACCGTCTTCGCTCGGGGTTCATTAAAAAAAATATTTAAAATATTGGTTTGGTTGACTAAGCTCTCTCGAAAACATCAGCGACACAGTTGCTTCTATCAAAAAAAGCAAACGTGTGGGGTCGTAGGACCCCCGGCAGAAACCAAGTTCCTCACGCCTTTTCTTCAACTCAGAAATCAGAATATTATTTAAATAGACGGAAAGCCCGCCTTCGACGGGTGCCCCCTGGCGAGCAATTTCCCGGTAGATAGAAGAAAATAGATAGTTTTAATAGGCTCTGAGACAATTGCCTCATAAAGCCTCAAAAAGTATTTACATTAATACATTAACTAGGTCTCTCCCAATATTCTATCAACGCTGCTGCTCCTTTAAATGATGTTTAAAAAGTTTGCTCTTATATGTGTTTAATGTTCGCGTGCCCCTAATCTCGGATGGAATCGCGTTCCACAACTTAGCAGCTGCTACAGAAAAGAAGGACCCAAATGTTGCCGTTCTATGATGCGGCACCTGCAAGTCCAAATCGCCACCGCGCAAATTCGCAGAAACCCTCGCGCAGATACCCCCGGTCTATCGCTCCCCAATAGACCACCCCATATAATATTCAGTTCTTTTACCAAATTTGATGCATTCAGTAACACCATCTCAAATTAAAATTGACCCTGGGATGGCGCCGCTGACACAAAACGACCATTAATTTGAAATGTAATTTTTTATTATTATTTTGAATACCCCGTGTGTGTGTGTGTGTGTGTGTATTTGAGGGCTTAAGAGGGGATAATTTTTAATATAAACTTATCAATTTTTTTTTTTTATATAAACAAAAATAACTTTATTACATTCTCTAGGTATATATATATTTATAAAGGTGAGTGTAAAAAGGAAAAAAAAAATATTTTCCTTAATTTAATTGAAATTAACTAATGTTTGTTTGTACGTCGGACGGTGATGGCGAAGGGCGCGCTTGTTGTTGCTAACTTTGCCATCTAGATTTGGAAAACAAACAAAAAAAAAAAAAGAGATGGAGAGAGAGAATAAAAAATTCAAAACGAAATTAAAATTAAAAACAATTCCTTTAACGGAAATGAGTAATTATTTAAATGAGCAAAAAACGTTCTATTATGGAAAATTTTAATTAA
>JAKCPI010011327.1:0-15602 GCA_023213315.1 Euborellia annulipes
AGACTTTTCCCTATTTAAAAATGATTAGAAGTTTATTTAAAAAATTAATTTTTAGAGAAAAGTTATTCAAAGATTTTACTCTCTGAATAGGATTAGGATAATATTGTTGCGGCCTTCAGATCGTCCTAATCCCTGTTGCCTGTGTAATGGTATTAATTATTGATTATTATCTGAAATATAAGTTGTTGCACTCTGGGTTTTGATTACGTCAATAAAAGTATAAATTTTAATAATAATGATCAATTTATTTATGAAAAAAAAATAACGATTCGAGATTAACTTTCAAATTGGTTTATAAAAATAATGTGTGTCTTTTTATTAATCTTATTATTTAAATTTCATTAATATTAATATAATTTGTTTCTCTTGTTTAGATAAAGTAATCTCAATGACCTCGGTTTAAATTTTGAATATTTAAAAAATAAAAAATGAAGTTAATCGAATTTATGGAATTCCTCAAACCGTGTATTATAATTTAATTATTATTGAACACTTGGCCTGAAGAATTCCCTTTTTCTGACCGAAATGTCTTTGAAATTATTTTATATAAATTATTTAAATTATTATTGCTAGGTCCGTTTTAAATTATTATTATTATTTGATAAGTTAAGTTTAAATTATTATTTCTTTAAAAGTTTTTAGTTCATTTAAATTCTTTTTAATATTATTATTTGGCAAGAAAAATCGAGTGAGTTGAGCTTATCTGTATAGAGATGTATGATGATTTGGTTGAGTCTGGGATCGATGTCTTCGGCGGCTATGTGGTTGTTCGGCTCGACGAAGGCAGCTTCTTGTAGACCGAAATGTCGATCATCAGGATGTCAGACTCGGTGTAGGACGTCAACTCGCAGATTCTTTGATTGTTGATTTTTTGATTGATGTTTTTTTTAATTGTTTGATTTTTTATAATTGTTGTATTTTTCTTCTTTCTTCTTTTTCTTCGTTTCTTCTTTCTTCGTTTATTTTCAATATTATTTGTTTTATTTTGTTTTTATATGAATTTAATTATTTTGTTTTAATTATTATATTTGTTTTAATTATTTATTTGTGTTTAAATGTTGAGCTCTTGATTGGTTTATTTTTGAGCTGTGTTAAAGGCGCTTTGTAAAAATGGAGCTCACGAGTCTTCCGTCCCTTGCATTTTATAGTAAATTTCCACACCGCCTGACGTCAGCCTCGTCATTTGTCCTTCTGCCCTGACTTCTAGTAGCAACCAATTTTTTAACATCTCTGCACTTTGACTTGTTAATTATTGATTTGCTCATACCACTCGAAAATTCATGCCAAATAACAAATTTTGAATTACTTAAATACTAACTCACTCTCACTTTTTTAGGAAACTTAGTTTAGACTTTGATTTTCTTGCCAATTTGATTAAAAAATATCATTTTCTGATAATTAGTATATTCTTATCATTTTCTTTTTTAAATAAATTATTTTAAATATTTCCTAGAATTTTATATTTTAAGTGATCTTTTCTATGGACCATTTCTCTGTGTTGGTACAGAGCCCCCAAATCAAAAATTTAAAAAATTTACAATTTTTTTATATTTTTGATTTATCAGAGTTTTGTATAAATAAATAAATATTATATAAATAATTTCTTATAACTAAATAAATAAATAAATAAATTTAAATAAATTACTTACATCTAATTCAAAATTGTATTGCACAAAAAATAAATAAATTTTATCACCTATAAATTTTTATTTAATAAATTTTTTTTTTTTTATATTATATCACAAACACTCTAAATAAATAAATTTTCTATCACAGACAAATAAAAATAAATAAACAAAATATCACAGACAAATAAAAATAAATAAATTAAATAAATTAAATGGGATTAAATAAATTAAAAAAAAAGATTAAATAAATTAGAAGGATTAAAAAAAATTGAATAAATTAAATAAATAAATAAATAGGCTTATATAAATTGAAAAGATTAAATAAATTACTTAGAGCTAATTTTTTTTTGTTTTTCTTTTTTTTGACTTTTTTTTCTGATTTTACATTTTAATAAAAAAAACAAAAAAACATTTCTAATTTACTTTTTTTTTTTTTATATACAAATTAACAAAAAAAACACATTTCTCGACCTTGAAATTTAATCTATTTTTCCTCTCTAAGCCCGATAATTTTTATTAAATAATTTTGACCAGCAGTGATTTCAGATAATAATCACTAATCCATACCATTACAGGACATAACATATTAACTGAGGATTTTATTTATTATTTTAAGTTGTCAAAAGATGGAAATAGATTTATGGAAGATTTTTCTCGACGATTAACAATCGGAGATTTCTTCCTGTTTTGTGCTAGATGGTCAGCAATGCTTACAAGAGAACAAAGTAAGGGCGTAGCCTCCCTTTTGGTTGAATACTGTTCTCAACTATTTGTCTTCTCTCACGATTATTATTCGGTGGTCTTCCGGTGTTCTTAAAAGAAACTTCTTCTACCCACGTCCGGTAGTTTGTTTTTATTTGTGGACAAATTCGGGTGGTTGGTCTAGTTTGGTGCGGTTTGTGACAAAATCGGTTGGAGTTGTTCGGGAACTCTGTCATAATTTGTTTAATTGAAAATGTTGGTCGAATTACATTCCATTTGAAAGTTAGAGATTTGAAGGGTGGATGTTCGGAATATTCGTATACGGGAAAAAATATTTGAAGTGTTTGATGTTTATTTGTTGGTGGTAAGTCTTTCTCAGGGATTGGTTATCTCCTGAATTTCTTCTGACTCTTCTGGTGAAGTAACAACCAGTGCCGTTGGTGGTACAGGAGGTGTTGCTTCTACCTGGATTTCTTCCTTTTCTAAATTAGAAATCTGATCTTCAACTATTTGCTGATTTTCTTCCACATCTTTTTCGTTTTTAACTCAGTTCAACTTCAGGTGGAGTTGCTTGCTGGTCAATTTCTGTACTTTGTTGAAGATCTTCAGTATTCTTATCACTTTGTTCTTGTATATCCAAATCTCTTCTTATTTTTATACCCTTTTTCTCTTCTATCTCTTTAATCCTTGCTTTCGATTCTGCTAGCATATCCGTCTAGCCATTTAATTCGTTCTTCCGTGATATTTATCCCTTTCTTCTTCCTTTTCTTCTTCCTCTTTTTTCCTTTTCTTGTCTCCTTTTTTCCCTTTCTTCCTTTTCTCTCTTTTTTCTTTCTCTTCCCTTTCTTTCTTCTCCTTTCCCTTTCTTCTTTTTCTCTTTTTTCTTTCTCTTCCCTTTCTTTCTTTTTCTCTTTTTTTCTTTCTCTTCCCTTTCTTTCTTCTCCATTTCCTCTTTTCTGTCCCTCATTCGCAGATATTCCATAAATTCTTTAAATGTCGGTGCACATCTTTGGCCACTTCTAGCATCAGATGTTGACGTCGTTGTTGAAGTCATCTCTGGAACCTTTTGTTTCGTTTTTTGACACATTTGGAGTTGTCTCCAAATTCGAAATAGACTGTAGATTTTCTTGTGACGTCATATTTGATCTTGACGACTCGCCTATGGGGTCCGAGTCGTCAGACTCCGGTGAAGACATTTATATGGCTATCTGTTCTATATTCCATAAATCTATTTTCATCTTTCGAATTTTTAACCTTAATATTGGATATTTACTGACCTCAAAAAATAATTATTTAGTTATTTTTTAAAAAAATAAAAAAAAATTTTTTTTTTTTTTTTATTGAAAAAAAATCTAAAGTTAATTTTATTTTATAAATTTTGAAAAATTTCGAAAAAAAAAAAAAATTTAAATATTAATAAAATTTTAAATTCAAAATTGGTTGTGTTATTTGTTATTTAATTTATTTTTAAAAGTTCTTGTTTTTTTACGATTATAATTGAAATAATCTCGGTGGTGGGACCTCCATTTGATCTGATACAGACTTTTCCCTATTTAAAAATGATTAGATGTTTATTTAAAAAATTAATTTTAGAGAAAAGTTATTCAAAGATTTTTATTCTCTGAATAGGATTAGGATAATATTGTTGCGGCCTTCAGATCGTCCTAATCCCTGTTGCCTGTGTAATGGTATTAATTATTGATTATTATCTGAAATATAAAGTTGTTGCACTCTGGGTTTTGATTACGTCAATAAAAGTTTAAATTTTAATAATAATGATCAATTTATTTATGAGAAAAAAAATAACGATTCGAGATTAACTTTCAAATTGGTTTCTAAAAATAATGTGTGTCTTTTTATTAATCTTATTTATTTAAATTTCATTAATATTAATATAAATTGTTTCTCTTGTTTAGATAAAATAATCTCATTGACCTCGGTTTAAATTTTGAATATTTAAAAAATAAAAAAATGAAGTTAATCGAATTTATGGAATTCCTCAAACCGTGTATTATAATTTATTATTATTGAACACTTGGCCTGAAGAATTCCCCTTTTGCTGACCGAAATGTCTTTGAAATTATTTTATATAAATTTTTTAAATTATTATTGCTAGGTCCGTTTTAAATTATTATTATTATTTGATAAGTTAAGTTTAAATTATTATTTCTTTAAAAGTTTTTAGTTCATTTAAATTCTTTTTAAATATTATTATTTGGCAAGAAAAATCTAGTGAGTTGAGCTTATCTGTATAGAGATGTATGATGATTTGGTTGAGTTCTGGGTTGATGTCTTCGGCGGCTATGTGGTAGTTTGGCTCGACGAAGGCAGCTTCCTTGAAGACCGAAATGTCGATCATATAGGATGTCAGAACTCGGTGTAGGACGTCAACTCGCAGATTCGTTTGATTGTTGATTTTTGATTGATGTTTTTTTTTAATTGTTTGATTTTTTATAATTGTTGTATTTTTCTTCTTTCTTCCTTTTTCTTCGTTTCTTCTTTCTTCGTTTATTTTCAATATTATTTGTTTTATTTTGTTTTTATATGAATTTAATTATTTTGTTTTAATTATTATATTTGTTTTAATTATTTATTTGTGTTTAAATGTTGAGCTCTTGATTGGTTTATTTTTGAGCTGTGTTAAAGGCGCTTTGTAAAAATGGAGCTCTCGGTATAAATGGGGTTGAGATTGGAGCTCTCGAGTCTTCCGTCCCTTGCATTTTATAGTAAATTTCTACACCGCCTGACGTCAGCCTCGTCATTTGTCCTTCTGCCCTGACTTCTAGTAGCAACCAATTTTTTAACATCTCTGCACTTTGACTTGTTAATTATTAATTTGCTCATATCACCCGAAAATTCATGCCAAATAACAAATTTTGAATTACTTAAATACTAACTCACTCTCACTTTTTTAGGAACTTAGTTTAGACTTTGATTTTCTTGCCAATTTGATTAAAAAATATCATTTTCTGATAATTAGTATATTCTTATCATTTTCTTTTTTAAATAAATTATTTTAAATATTTCCTAGAATTTTATATTTTAAGTGATCTTTTCTATGGACCATTTCTCGGTGTTGGTACAATATATACTTCTATATTTTTATCTATACCATCTTTTATACTTATTTATAAAAATAAAGTGTGAGTTGGTATGGATGTAGGGGGCTAAGCTCAGAATTTACTATTGTCTTCCAAAGCCTTGGAGTAGGAGGTGGGGGGAATGTCTCCCATGCCTCCCCCCGCAAATGATTTTTAAAAAATATGTCGCCAAACGTTCAAAATAATAGTTAATTTAAAAATAAATCATAGCTCTAGTGTTAGTTGATTTTTTTTTTTATAAAATAAATAAAGAAGGGAGGAATAATTCCATTTTTCCAGACATCCCCTTGAACAAAAGAGAGAAAATGTTTATTTGATTTAGACATATCGTCATGGCTTATTAAAATAAAAAGAGCAGAGGGTGTGACAAAAAGCCTACATATTTTTATCAATCATATGGACCCTAAAAATCAGCGATTGGCGAGGAAAAAAGAGAGCAGTGACTGGCTGGATCCCTTGGGATTTCAATCGAGATTTTAGACAATTTATATTAATATATATTAGTTTTCTATTCTCCTGAAGAAGACCGGAAATTCTTCAAATTTGACTTTATTTCATTTTGCTTCCTTCCAAAGAATGATGGACAAAATCTACTAAAAGGATCAGGTTCCCATCCGCAAAATTTGAGGATTTTAAATACAGGAAATAAATCCCTTTAGAAAAGCATTTAGTTCCGATCTTGTTAGATCCTTAGAGAGAATATGAATTTCAATCCAAATTCTTGTCTGGTGGATTTTGATTCAAATTCAAAATCCTAGATCGGATCAGATTTAGCGATTCAGAATGATCGTGATCTTTTCATGCTTCCAACACCCTTCATTATAAATTTTTATTATAAATTTAAACTGAATGACTCGAGATAAAACATTATGACTTAGCCAGGTAATTAAATTAAAAACACAAGGTTATATATTTCAATATTATATTATTTGTTACTTTCTCTTGCCTATATATGTTAAAATATAGAGAGAAAGTATATGTATCATGTCAAAAATTCGATGTCGAGATTTTGATGAATATACACGTTTTGAGGTTCCCTGAATCCAAAAAAAGTGGTTTTCGCAACTGTCTGCCTGTCTGTGTGTGTGTCTGTGAACAAAATATCTCAGGAACTAAAAAAGCTACGAGGTTGAAATTTTATATATAAGTTAGGCACCCCTTTGGCACGTGACACGAAGCTTTTGAACAAAATCGGCCAAAGAGTACTAGTACTTTACTGATGCACTTTTTAAGTTTTTTTTCAATATTCTCTAAATTTGCTACAAAGATTTTTTTTTAAATTCAAAAATCAATTATTTTTTAGATTCTCTTTAAAATGGGTATTCTCATTTTGAAATCTTTTGAAGCAAACTTTACTCTTGCATTTCATAGAAAAGATAGTAGAAATGGTTGTCATGATAACAAAATATAAATATTTTCCCATACTTATGAATTTTACATCTTGAAATTCGAATGTATCGTACTCAGTGGCGTCATTTGGGGGGGGGGGCATTTGCCCCCTCCAAGGGCTCTGATTTTTATAAAATTTTATATTATTCTAAATAAAATACTCCAAAATACATCAACGAGTATAGAAACTGTACAAAATTAAACAATTAATTAAATTAAATATGTTTTGGCCAAATTTGTGTACCCATTTGTAAGTAAATTTTAAGAAAAAAAAGTTTGACCCCCAAGAAAAAGTTGAAATGACGCCACTGATCGTACTGTCGGAAACTAAATATATCTCGACACAAAAAATCTGGTGTGACAATCAGAGAACCCAACTTTAGATTATCGAAGGTAAGAGAAAGTTGTGAGCAGTGCGACCATCACACCAGATTTTTTTCTTCTGAAGACATTGAGTGTCGAATTATGTGTAAAGCAGCGTTTTCCAAACTGTGAGGCGCGCCTCCCTAGGGAGGCGCGGACTAGTCTAAGGGGAGGCGCGATTATTGGCCACCAAGATCAATTTTCCAAATTATTGCTAGTTTTATAAATAAAATAATTTAGATGATTCTGGGACGGAGTTTTTAATTTAAATAATAAATATGAATAAATAAAAATAATATTTTTATATAAATTTAAATTTTTTAGTATTAAAAATTTTTGTTTTTGTATTATTTTATTAAATGTGTAGGGGAGGAGGCGTCGATTAAATATTTTTAAGAGAGGCTTTTAAGTTTGGAAACCACTGGCCTAAAGTAAGACTCATTCTAGAAAATTATACTATGTGTAAAACTCAAAGGTGGATCCATGCAGGGGGGGGGTCAAACTCGGTTTGTTTACATTTTTTCCATTTCAAGAGAATGACGTCATGGAGCTACTCCTTTTGTAAAAAATCGTTCGAAACAAACAATTTATAAAAATTTATAGACGGCATATTATTAATAAAGCAGTTTAAATACCAGAGTCTAAATTATTTTAGTCCGAAACTATACAATTTGCAAATAAAACAAAATGAATGTGAACTAGGTTATAAACAGTCAACAAATCTGCCAAATAGAAAAATACAAGCAAGGAGGAGCTTCATGACGTGGACCAATCAAAAACTGTGACCTGAAAATTGTTTATTTACTAGTTTCTGGCCAACCTGTGTATTTAAAGACCTTGGATCCATGGAAGTTTTTCAGGGTTTTAATTGACTAGACGCGAAGCTCGCCGAAGGCGATAGCATTGTTAATTATTTTATTTATTAGGATTGGATAAGGGGTTGAAAAATTGAAAAGATGTTTTTTAAATTTATTTTAGCTAAATCGAAGCCAAATAAATAGAAAACATTCAAAAAAAATCTGGTGTGACTGGCGCACAGCACACAACTTTCTCTTACCTTCGGTAATCGAAAGTTGTGTACTGTGCTTGTCTCACCAGATTTTTTGAGTCGACATGTATTTAGTTTCCGACAGTACGGTACATTCGATTTTCAAGGTGTAAAATTTATAAGTATGACAAAATGTTTATATTTTGTTACCATGGCAACCATTTCTCCTATCTTCTCTATGGAGTACAAGAGTAAAGTGGTCTTCAGAAGATTTCAATCACAAAATGAGAATATACATTTTAAAGAGCAACTAAAAAATAGTTGATATATGAATTTTAAAAAAAATCGTTGGAGCAAATTTTGAGAAAATCGAAAAAAACTGAAAAAGTACATCAGTAAAGTACTAGTACTTTTTGGCCGATTTTGTTCAAAAGCTTCGTGTCACGTCCCATGGGGGTGTCTAACTTAAATATAATATTTCAACTTCCTAGCTCTTTTCGTTCTTGAGATATTTTGTTCACAGACACACAGACAGACACACACACAGACAGACCATGTTGCAAAAACCACTTTTTTGGATTCAGGGGACCTCAAAACGTGAAGATCCATCAAAATCTCGACATCGAATTTTTGACATGAATCCAATACTTTCTCTCTATATAGATATTATATATATACATAGGTAAGAGAAAGTAATAGCGTTGATTATTATTTTGATTAGGAGGGGAGGGGATTATTATTATTAAATTAAATTATTATTAAGGGTTGATTATTTAAGAAAGGCCTTGGAATATTCCAATTCACTTGTTGACATTCTTTTCCAGCTCTAAATATAGTTAGATTAGAGCAAAAGGAATTTTTTTTACTTTTAATAAAAAGGGAATTGTTATTTTCATTTATTTTTATTCCTATACAAACAGAGAGAGACAAGCTTTTCGTTCAGTCGAGCGGGTGGCCGGGCGGCAGGCTCTCTTATTTTTAAGTTGTGTTTAAAGTGAATAATTAATATAGTGTAACCCACCCTGACCACACCGTCAGCCAACACACCCTCTTGAGTGTCTTATTAAAGGTAAAATTATTATGCATTTTATCGTTGAAAAAAAAAAAATGATAGAAACAAATAAATTGACTGCGAAAAACGATTCTTTTGAATATGAAATTAAATATTTTGCATTTCACTAAGGGTAGAGGGTGAATATAAGCTGTTGAAAGGGGGAGGGGGAGTGTAGGTGTCATTGAAAAAAAATTTGTTTTTTATTTTTTATCTTTTTTTTTAACACTTTCTCATTCACACTCACATTCACACACACACACACACACACATACACACAGTCTTCGGCAACTCAGGCCGTATAAGACTTTATACGATAGCCGTTATTAATTAATAATATAAATATTGGGGCTCCAGACATTTCAATTTAAGCCATTTGGTATCCATTTCGGACAGCCAGGGGTGCGACTCCTCGACGTTCGGTATATAATGTAGTCACACTACCAACTACCCCATGCCTGAGGGCATTTTTAAAATATTTTCTTAAGTCACCATAATTTACCATTATATTCTTCCTATTTGGCCTATATTTTTGTTAATCAAATTACTTGGCCACCAGGACCAATTTTCCAAATGATTGCTAGTTTTAATATAAATAAGAATATTTTATTATAAATAAGAATAATTAAAAAAATATTTTTTTTATTTATTCTCGCGGAGTAAAAAAAAAAAAAAAAAACTTCCTAGTCATATGCAGCCAAAATTATTGTGATGTTTCGGCCTTCTTAAGAGCCGGAGGCGAGAATAAAAGAAAATTTTAATTTCAAAATTATAATTGTAAATTAAGTTGTATGCTGGATATGTGAGATTAGAGTTGGGAAGAATAAAACCAGCGTTGTCGAACACCTTTACACTTTTATTCAGGCAGACGTTTCGGTAACCATAACGGTTGCCATCTTCAGTAGTAGAATATTCTAATTCGAAACCAAAAATTATTTCATTACTTGCCGAGCGCTCCAGGCTGATGCTTCCTATACTATATAAGATTATCATGTATGACAGGGACACCTTGAAAAAGTAAGTTAATTACAATGTATAATATATAATTTTCAATGCAGAAATGTTAAACGCTCATCATAAAAAATTTTAATTGTAGCTTCCATTGGCACTGAAGATGGCAACCGTTATGGTTACCGAAACGTCTGCCTGAATAAAAGTGTAAAGGTGTTCGACAACGCTGGTTTTATTCTTCCCAACTCTAATTATAATTGTAATTTTTCATTCAAAATTTTCATTCATTGATTAGGAATTTTTTTTTTTTGACTCCGCTTTAATATAAAATTATATTTTTTAGCATTAAAAATTTTTGTTTTTGTATTATTTTATAAAATGGGGGAGCGGGGCGTCATAAGATTAAATATTTTTAAGGGAGGCGTGGTAACATAAAGTTTAGAAATCACTGATATAGATCATTCGATATAACATTTTGCCGGGAAAATATTCCGAAGGGAATGAAATTTTCACTACCCCATACTCTAGAATGCCAATCCTAAATTTTCGACCTCGAAGACCGTGTGGGGGGGGGGGGGGGGGGACAAAAGCCTCAAAAATATGAGAAATCTTCAGGTTTTTGCTTATATCTCGTAAACTATTTATATTTTGTGAAATATAGCACAATACAAAAATGTAGAGCATTAAATTTGCTAAAATTTGGTACATAAAACGAATTCGTAGACCTAATACTAACCAAAATACGGCCGCTTAATTTGATAAAATATAAATAGTTTACGAGATATAAGCAAAAACCTGAAGATTTCTCCAATTTTTGAGGTTTTTGTCCCCCTCCCCTCCCACTCGGTCCTCGAGGTCAAAAATTTAGGATTGGCATTCTAGAGTATGGGGTAGTAAAAATTTTTTTCCCTTCGGAATATTTTCCCTGCAAATTGTTATATCGAATGGTCTATATCAGCGTTTTCCAAACTGTGAGGCGCGCCTCCCTAGGGAGGCTCGGACAAGTCTAAGGGGAGGCGCGAATATTGGCCACCAGGACCAATTTTCCAAATGATTGCTAGTTTTAATATAAATAAGAATAAATAAAAAAATATTTTTATATAAATTTATATTTTTTAATATTAAAAATTTTTGTTTTTGTGCTATTTTATAAAATGGGGGGGGGGGGGGGGGGTAGGCGTCATAAGATTAAATATTTTTAAGGGAGGCGTGGTAACATAAAGTTTGGAAACCACTGGTGTAAAGGGTTTGTAATGAATTGAAACAAATAACCTTCGGTTTTAAATTTACCTGATTAAATTTTATTTTCTTTAAAAAATAAATTTTTTTTTTAAATATCGAAGTATCAAAAATCATTTAGGACTATTTTCCAAAAAATTACAGAATATAAATTAAATCATCAATAGGCCTATTAAATCTGTTTCTTATCATTTGTAATGCTTTCCAACCAAATATGCATTTCCTTGCCTCCCTTTTTATCTCCTGTGACCTCTGTGACCCTTTAAATCCGCCCCTCTTTATAAATCATATTTCACAAGGCTAATTGATAAAAGGCTTAAAGGAAGAATTTCTCTATAGCTATAGCAAATGTGAATTTCTTCTTTTGAAAAAAATATAATTTTATAGCAGCACTTGATGAAAGAATAAAGGCCAAGTTACGTTTCCAAAGTCCGGAAAAGGTTGGCTGTCCTGTCAAATGATGATACATGATGGAACCAATTGACGCAATAAACTTTTATTCGTCTGTTTTTCTCAAGAGAGGGTGAAAAAAAGGATCCAGGGCTAGTAAGGCCCTTCCTTTTAAGGGTCAGTGTACCCCAAGTGATGACCAGAACTTTCATCCACGTTTTCTTTCCCTTCTCATCATCTCAATTCTAAGGAAATAATAAAATAATGTAATTAACGTTTAGGTACTGAGTCGTAAATAGTTCATGAGATTTTTTTTTATCAAAAATGTTAAATAAAAACCATTACAATAATTATCTGAAAGGGGTAGAATTTTTTTTTTTGCATTCTAACTCGGCATCTTTGAAAGAACATTTTTTTGTCAATTTTTTCAAGAGCAGAATAGTAGACTATTACTTTTTTTAGTAAGCAAACCGCAGAGAAGAATTTTTTTAGATAACCAATTGCAACAAAAAAATAATGTTTAAAAAGACAATAATTACTTTTACAAAAAAATAAACTATTTTAGTATACCGGAAAAAATAACCAATTAAGGTGAATAATCTCCTGTTTATGGCTGACATTTGTTTTTAATTTAAGTTTTTTCGATTTAAAACTATAAAAAAAAACGAGTCAACCAACGCGATGTATGAAACTCAAGTATAGAATTTATTTAGAGGGGGAGGGGGGGGGCAAACTTTAATTTCTTAAAATTTACTTACAAATACTTATTTGGTCAAAAGATATTTATTTAATTTTTGACAGCTTATACGGTAAACCAGGGGTGGGCAAAAGCCGGCCCGCGGGCCGGATCCGGCCCTTTTGCTTACTTTATCCGGCCCGTTGAAAAATCCCTTTTATGCGATTTTGTTGAAATCAACAGTATTAGTGTGCGTAGAGTGCATATAAATAATGAAATACAGTATATAAATAATAGAGAGTATTATAATTTCGAACAGCCGTAACCATATCCCTGCCCACGGGGCGTGGTGTAGAGGTTAGCGTGCTAACCTCATATACCAAACGTCGCGGGTTCGGACCCCAGGCAGTCCGATGATTTTATTTAAGCCATCTGGATACCAGATGGCTTAAATAAAAATGCCTGGCCTATATATAAATTCATAAATAACGGTTATCGTAAATGTCTTATATGGCCTGAGCTGCCGAAAAGACAGTGTGAATGTGTGTGAGAGTGTGAGTGTGAATGAGGAAAAAGTGTGAATGTTTTTTTTATAAAAAAAAAAAAAAAAAAAAAAAACCATATCCCTACTTTTATGTATGCAAGCATACTAGGTCTGTTCGATTATAATCTTTCATTTTTCTTTAAAAATTACGGGACATACTCGTATTTTAGTGGGCACAAATTGTTCGCATGTACACCCAAGTAAGACAATTTATTATTACTATTATCTATTATAATAGACCAGGCTTGGTCCATTGGTGACTTTCCAAGGCTCGATTTAATTATATAATACCATTGGGACAAGCTTCGGACCAGGCTTGGTCTATTCGTCTTCCCAAGGATCGGTTTAATAATATAATACCATTGGGCCAAGCCTCGGACCAGGCTTGGCCCAATGGCCACTACTCAAGGCTTGGCAAATGACAACTGATGACAACTGGCCCAAGGTTCGGCCAATTGTCAGCATTGGAAATTCCTACCAGGGTATTAACTGTCAAATTTCTTTGTCCAAATGCTTTAAAATGATACGTACAGTGTTTTTGCCAAAAAAAATTTCTTGGGCAGGGAAAAAACTCCACCCAAAACATTCGGGTGTGGAAAGCGTACGCGTTATAGACCTCCGGCCCGGGAGACATTTTGAAAATTTCATTTTGGCCCGCGCTTAAAAGTATTTGCCCACCCCTGCGGTAAACCCTTAGATATCTTTGAAACTAACTAACCGTATAACTAGGCTTATAATTTACATTCCCTATATTAATATGTTTCAAATAGTGTCTACGGTCTCCAGTATTAATTTAATAAAAAAGAGAATAAAGAAAATAAATAAAAGAAGCAATTCGGACACGTTTCGGCTCTTCAACCGCAAAGACTTTTCAATCGTATCAAAAAAATTATGGACAAGCTTGCAAGATCTTATAGTAGGGTGAAATTCTTACAGCAGTGTAATCATAAAAATGTTGTTCCTAAACATCTAAGATTCAATCTGAATTGTATTAATGAATTGTTAACATCGGATTCGGTATCGATTAAAGTACAGAGAAGAATAAAGAATTTTCAGTTGGGGTTGCTCAGGCTGGAGATTAAAATCACGTATCAAAAAACTAATTCGTTGAAATGTGCCTCTGACAAACTTAGAGATTCTATAATGCGAGATACACCTCCAAACATTTTTAACAGATTTTTATTTGCGCAAAATCAAAATTACCTAAGAAAATTACGAAATCTAAATTTTGATCTTTATAAAAAGTGGTCCAGTCTAATCAAGGATCACCTCCCTCAAAATTTTTCTATTAATGAAAGATGGTTTTTAAATTTAACTGACTTATATATCCCAGATGAGGTGAAGTATATATTGAGTTTGGGCCCCAGGTTTAATTTTCCTCTTAATCATAATTGTAATAATTCGAAACGAGTTATAAATCAAATCCCCTTTGAGAGATTAATATCTGAGGTTGAGCTGGTCGTATCTTTTATTGATGATGTTAACGTAAGAAATTCTATAAGAGGGGATATTGTCAACATTATGTCTAATTATATTAATAAAATTAAAAATAGGATATGCAGAAATCACTCTCGAAGAGATTATTACAACAATCCAGAAAATTCAATTAGTATTTGGCTAGAGAGAACAAAAAAATTTTTAAAATCCAAGCTAGTAGATCATATCTTAGTGAAGGCCGATAAATCTCAAACCACGGTTTTTATGAGCAGAGAAGAATATACAAACAAAATTAATGATATCTTAAATGATCAAAATTCCTATAAAATAATTCCCAAAGATCCGGCCACGTCGGTGCAGAATAAAACTAACGCACTTTTGAAAGTTATAAAGGATTCTGGGGCAATAGATGCCAAAACCTGTCGAAAATTAAGCACGTATGTGGCAATAACACCTCGGCTCCATGGGTTGGTCAAAACTCATAAGGTCGGGTTTCCCATTCGCCCAATTGTCTGCACAGTTAACTCCCCCCACTTACAACTTGGAGAAATACATTGGAGAAATTTTAAATAATATAGTAGAACACAATGATCACTTTTTGAAAGATTCATTCGATTGTAGACAAAAATTATCTAATGTTACGCCCTTACCGGGTTTTATATTGGTGTCATTCGATGTTGTCAGCCTTTTTTTCTAATATAAGTACTGATCTTGCCTTTGAAATCATTACCTCGAAGTGGGAGAGAATCCAACCGTATAGCGATATTCAATTTGATAATTTTAAAAAGTTCTTCGTTTTGATTTTTGATAATAATTTTCTCCGTTATGGCCAATCCTTTTATAAACAATACGTGGGTTTACCTATGGGGTCACCTCTGTCGGTGGTTATAGCTAATATTGTAATGCAAGAAATGGAAAATAGAACAATCCCGGCTATGAAAGGTGATATAATGTTTTTTATCAGATACATTGATGATATACTAAGTTTGGTGAAAGCAGACAAGGTAGACACGATTTTGGGCAAATTAAATAGTTTTCATCCCCTGTTGAAATTCACGATTGAGAGAGAACAGAATAATTGTATTAATTTTTTTGGATTTGAAAATTATCAGACAGGACGGTAACTTAAAAATTGATTGGTAT
>JAKCPI010011328.1:0-46193 GCA_023213315.1 Euborellia annulipes
CAAGTCGAAGCTCTTCTCATTAGAAATAATGCTTGGGAATATGTAAGTGGAGAGAAACCTATGCCTCAAGGTACAGCCGCCACCGATTCTGCTCTCGACGCATGGACCGCCGAAGACAAAAGGCAAGAGCTGACCTTATTTTATCAATAAGTCCTACGGAATTAAAACACATCCGCCACTGCGCGACGTCCAAGGACATATGGGACAAACTCAAATCCATTTACGCCTCGACTGGACCAGCACGTAAGGCTACTTTACTTAAATCACTTTTAAAATTAAAAATGCAAGATGGCGACAATATTCGTGATCATATATCTAAATTTATTGATAATGTCGATAAACTCCGTGACATGAAAGTCGAAATAAATGGAGAATTACTATCAATAATGCTTCTATATAGCTTGCCAGACAGTTTTGATAATTTTAGATGCGCCATTGAATCGAGAGATAATCTGCCTGACATCGAGATTCTCAAAGTCAAAATAATTGAAGAAAACGACGCAAGAAACCACAAGAATGAAGACCCTATTCAAGGTTCCATGTACGTGAAGAGCTCTGATAATAAGGCTATTTCAAATAATAAATCCACGTCCAATCGACCTCAAGTAATAAAATGTAACTTTTGTGGGAAAAAGGGACACAAAACGTCACAATGTCGCAAAAAGGTGAGATCATCAAATAATTCTAATACTAATGCTGATAGCTATTTTGTAGAAAACAAAACTTCGAAGTCACAGTCATCAAAATGGTGCCTCGATAGTGGATGTACTTCTCACCTATGCAACGACCTCGATTTGTTTACAAAAAGGGAAAAGGTGACTACAGCTGTCAATTTAGCGTCGCAATCAACCGCCAAGGCAGAGGCGAAGGGTAATGTCGAGATCAAGACATCACTAAATAGCAAGGACAAAGAAATTACTTTAGAAAATTCTTTATATGTTCCTGACTTGCGCACTAATCTTCTCTCTGTGTCCAAGGTTGTCGATAAAAATAACCAGGTGCTCTTTACTCAAGATAGAGCCTACATAAAAGACGCCCATGGAAAGACAAAATTAATCGCCGAACGAGAAGGAGATCTTTTCTATTTGCGGAAACCAAACGCCGAGTCTTCGTATTCAGCTGCCGACACAGCAACGAACGGCGAAATCTGGCACCGCCGTCTCGGACACCTCAACTGGAAAGACATGATCCTAATGCGTGACAAGAAATGTGTACTAGGTATGGACTTCCAAGAGGATAATCTCAAGCAATGTGAAAACTGCCTTGCAGGAAAGATCACAGCTCTTCCATTCCCGAGACGAACCGAAAAGTCATCCACTCCGTTAGAGATCGTGCACTCAGACATTTGCGGTCCAATGAGAACACAATCAAACGGCGGCGCAAAATATTTTGTCACATTCATCGACGATCATAGCAGATGGACTGAAGTTTATTTCATTAAACATAAATCCGAAGCCATCTCTAAGTTTAAAGAATTTAAAAATCTTGCTGAAACGCAAACTGGACACAAGATCAAAGCTCTCCAAACTGATAACGGGACGGAGTATTGTAATTCTGAAATGAAAAAATTTTTAGAGGCATCTGGAATTCGTCATCGGCTCACCGCTCCTTATACGCCTCAGCAAAACGGTGTCGCTGAAAGAAAGAATAGAACTCTAGTGGAAACTGCTCGATGTCTACTTATCGAATCGGGCTTGTCACCTTCGTTCTGGGCAGAAGCAATCTTCACAGCCAATTATATTAGAAACAGATGCATCTCTAAACCTCTCGGAATCAGTACCCCCTATGAAGTATGGACAGGCAAGCGGCCAAACCTGAAATATTTCAGAACATTCGGATGCAAAGTATACGTTCTCGACAAGACCCCGAACAAGAATAAATTTCAAAGAAGAGGTTTGGACGGTACTTTCATCGGCTACTCTGATGTCTCCAAAGCCTATCGCGTATGGATTCCCTCTGAAAGAAAAATAAGAATCACAAGAGACATCAAATTTTTAAATAAATTCGATAACGAAAATGATTATCAAGAATTTTATTCCACTCCAAATGAAGATAAGAAAATTGTATCTGGGCAAACTTCAGAAACGACCAAGACAACCGAACGCGACGATTCAAGGCAAGAACCCGTTCGGAGAGGTCGAGGAAGGCCACGATTATTACGGCAAGGTAAAATTGGCCGCCCGGCCAAACAATATCATTCTACTTCAAGCCACCCATCGAGTCACAATGAAGAAGAAGAGGAAGTCGATCAACACACTCCCGAAGACAACTTAGAGTCTATTACCGAGGAAGAAGAAGATATCGACAGCCCAAATAATTCGAGTGTTGACGAAGACGTGGATGAGGCAATGAGTGCTTGTGAAGTCCCATTCAACGACGCCCTAACCGGAACAGAAAAATTGGATTGGGAAGACGCAATTTACTCTGAAATTCGAAGCTTAATAAAGAATGATACATGGAAAATCGTAACCAAGCCAGAAGATAAGAAGATCATCGGCTGTAGGACCGTTCTGCGAAACAAATATGATGCTGACGGAAAACTCTTAAGAAGAAAGGCGAGAGTCGTCGCACAAGGTTTCTCTCAACGTCCCGGTATAGATTTTACTGAAACTTTTACCCCCGTAGCCAGACTAAACTCATTTCGTTTACTCATCGCCTTGGCCGTCAAATACAATTTAAACTTATCTCAACTTGATGTCGAAACGGCATACTTAAATGGCAAAATCGACGCCGAAATTTATATGAAGATACCTCAACTACTTCCAAAAATGCTTCGTAAAATGTCACAAGAAGAAGACTGTGAATCCCTCCGGAAGAAAGCAACCGCGATGTTGAAGCAACTTAATGAAGGCGCTAAAGTGTGCAGACTTGAAAAAGCCCTGTATGGATTGAAGCAAGCAGGTCGTCAATGGCACAAAGAGCTTGATTCAACTCTGAAAAATATGGGCCTTTCACCTACAAATGCAGACCCTTGCGTTTACATCGATGGCAAATCCAAGACTTACCTCCTCGTTTACGTTGACGACATCATCATTGCCTCAAACAACAAAAGACGAGAGAAAGAGATAAAATTGAAATTATCTGAAAAATTTAAAATAAAGGATCTTGGACAAGCCAACTTCTGCCTAGGTATCGACATAAAATACGAAAAAGACAAAATTTCCTTATCACAAACCGCTTATATTCAAGAGATACTAAAGAGGTTTGGAATGAGCGACTGCAAAGGAGTCGTTACTCCTATTGAACTCGGGTCGAAGTTAACAAAGACAGAAGACGAACATCAAGAAAGCCAACTTCCCTATCGAGAGCTGATTGGATCTTTAATGTACGTCGCCATGGGAACGAGACCCGACATCGCTCACGCTGTAAGTTCGCTCAGCCAATTCAATCATTGTTATGGAAGATCGCATTGGTTAGCCGCAAAACGCGTTCTCCGCTACCTTCGAGGAACTCTTCATCACAAGCTACAATTCAAGAAGGATGACCAACCCCTAAAGGGATTTGTAGATGCTGATTGGGGAAATTGCGGAATCGACAGAAGATCCTTCACCGGCTGCACCTTCATACTAAGTGGAGCTGCCATTTCATGGGAATCTCGGAAGCAGAAGACTGTTGCGCTATCTTCAACCGAAGCCGAATACATGGCGCTCACTGACGCATCTAAAGAGGCGGTACACCTTATAGGTTTCCTAACAGAACTCGGTTGTACGGATCTCACCAGCGTCAAGATCTTCAACGACAATCAAAGTGCCGCAAAGCTGGCCGAAAACCCAGTTTTCCACGGTCGATCAAAACACATAGACATAAAGCACCACTTCGTCCGACAAGTGTTAAGGGATCATCCAGTGGAACTCGTCTACCTGCCAACGGAGAAAATGACCGCTGATATCCTGACCAAAGGACTTCCGAGTGCGAAGCACGAAGATTGTGTAATCGGCCTTGGACTCAATTCGGAACATTGAATCCGGAATCGAATTGAAGGAGGGTTGTTAGGGATTTTACAATTCAATTCCATATAAGTTGGTAGCCCTGCAGCTCGAGCCCGGCGACCGCGTCGCCACCTTCACCTACCATTCGATTCTCAACTCTACGATATGATCCACACCATCTTGCTATCTATCACGTTATTTGTTCTTCTTATATGTATTCAATCACTTAATTGCTTTATTAAATATTATCATCATATGTTTAAATATATTCATTGTGCTTTGATTGAACATTTCACACTTCCTCTCACAGATTGAAGACTTGAATATTTTAAATTATTTTAAAAATTATATTTTTCAATTTAAAATTGAATTATTAAATCTCACAATTATTTTTTTATAATTCCTTATATATATTAAAGAACCAAAAAATTCGTAGTGATATAATAAAAGTTCCACTTTAAAAAAAAAACTAGAAAAATACATCAGTAAAGTACTAGTAGTATTCTTTGGCCAATTTCATTTAAATTCCTCGAGAGGCCTGCGACATAAATATTTAGCTTAAGTATAAAATTTGAGTATCGAGAAATCTTCCGTTTTTGAGTAATTCCCTTAGCCCACATTTTTTAAAATTTCACTTGAAATTTATTAAATTTATTATGAAAAAAATTTCAATTCCCCCGAAGATCGATTCCTGTTAAAATATCAAAATATTTGCCTGAATTTCTCGGAAAGAGATTTTATGGCTTTTAAATGGCTGTTTTATTGTTTTTCTGAAAAATGCCATTAAAAGAATCTAGCCCCTTTTAGCTGGAATTTCAGTGCATTTTAAGGGAATTACTCAAAAAGGAAAAATCTCTCGATACTCGAATTCTATACATAACCCATTCAGTAAGCCTCTCAAAGATTTTGAATAAAATCGACCAAAGAATACTAGTACTTTACTGATGCAGTATTTCAAGTTTTTTTTTTTTATTTTTTTTTTGGATTTTCTCAAAATTAATTCTATCTTCTATTTTGAAACATATGACCTAGTGATTTTGGTTAATTTTAATTTTATCTTTTTTTGACCTTCGAAAAATTCTTGCTTTTTATTATTTTTGCATTTGTTTTAAATATTATTAATCATAAAAACCCCGAAAAATCAAACCCCCCCTCCCGCCCCCGGGGGGGAGTATTTTAAGAATTCAATTAATTATAACGGTATAGTGTTATATAATATTTTTTAATCGTAATTTAAAAAAAGTTCCAAATATATAACAGCCCTGAATGAACACTTACTATAACATGTTATATTAATAAGAAAGTTTCGTTCCTTTCTTTTCCAAGAATTAACCGTAATTTTGAATCCACTGGATATTATATTAATCCAAAAATCTATCGTAAATTGCAAAGTCAGCCCTTTTTTATTCAAGAGGCAATTTTCCATTTAGAAAAAGATCATTAATAAAAATGATCATTGACTTTTCTTTAAAGATTTACATGTATTTAAATACTAATTTTACTTTAACTATTTAACTCTACTAATAACTATTTAGATAATATATTAACAGATACTAATTTAATTTAAAATGATAAAGAAAAATTATATGTTCAATTCAGTGCCAAATAGGAGGTAATGACGAAGGATAGAAGTTTTTAATAAATATTGATAATAATAATAAATAATATTGAGAAAAAATCTGGTGTGACTGTCGCACAGCACACAACTTTCTCTTACCTTCGGTAATCGAAAGTTGTGTTATGTGCTTGTCACACCAGATTTTTGTGTTGACATATATTTAGTTTCCACCCATATATTAGAATTCAAGTTTTTTTTTTTTTTTTTTTTTTTTTTTTTTTTTATATAAAACCCTTTTCGGCTACAGAGGCCATTTAGGAATTCTTTATTCATATAATTTTTAAATACAAGTACCGATGGCTACCGGGGAGGCATTCCACACGCTCAGAATTCAAGTTGTAATATGTATAAGCATAGAAAAATATTTATATTTTGTTACCATGGCAACCATTTCCCCTATCTTTCCTATGAAGTAGAGGAGTAAAGAGTGCTTCAAGCAATTTTGAGGGCAAAATGAGAATATACATTTTAAAAAGCATCTAAAAATAATTGATTTTTGAATTGTAATCAAAATCGTTAGAGCGAATTTTAAAAAAAAATTGAAAAAAACTAAAAAAGTGCATTAGTAACGTACTAATATTAAACACTTTTTGGCCGATTTTGCTTAAAAGCTTATTTTCACCCCTTGGAGAGGGGGGTGCCTAATTTAAATATAAAATTTAAACCTCGTACAAGGGCGGATCCAGAGGTGTTTCTCGGGGGGGGGGGGGTAATCTGGTGTGACTCGTCGCACAACACACTATTTTTTTTTAATTTCGGTAATTTAAAAGCGCATTCTGTACTTGTTTGTCAGAATATAAATACACATCAAATTTTTGAGTATTAATTTTTAAAATTTTACATTAAAAATAAATTTTTTTGCGAAAAAAAGGTATTTTTTTCGAATCTCGGGGGGGGGTAATTACCCCCTTTACCCCCCTTGTATCCGCCCTTGATCTCGTACCTCTTTTAGTTCCTGAAATATTTTGTTCATTGACACTCAGTGTTACGAAAACCATTTTTACTTTCTCTTACCTATGTATATATGTAATATATATATAGAGAGAAAGTATTGGTTTCATGTCAAAAATTCGATGTCGAGATTTTGATGGATCTTCACGTTTTGAGGTCCCCTGAATCCAAAAAAGTGGTTTTCGCGACATGGTCTGTCTGTGGGTGGGTGTGTGGGTGGGTGGGTGTGTGGGTGGGTGGGTGTGTGTGTGTGTCTGTGTTCACTTTTTAAGCATGAAGGAATTGAGCTATGAGGCTGAAATTTTATATATAAGTTAAACACCCCCCGGGACCGGAAAAATAAGCTTTTAATCAAAATCGGCCAAAGAGTACTAGTACTTTACTGATGTACTTTTTCAGTTTTTTTCGATTTTCTCAAAATTCGCTCTAACGATTTTGATTAAAATTCAAAAATCAATTATTTTTTAGATGCTCTTTCAAATGTATATTCTCGTTTTGCCCTCAAAATTGTTTGAAGACCACTTTACTCTTGCACTCCATAGAAAAAGATAGGAGAAATGGTTGCCATGGTAACAAAATATAAATATTTTCCCATACTTATAAATTTTACATCTGAATTCAAATATTCCCTACTGCCGGGAACTAAATACATGTCGACACAAAAAATCTGGTGTGACAAGCACAGTACACAACTTTCGATTACCGAAGGTAAGAGAAAGTTGTGTGCTGTGCGACAGTCACACCAGATTTTTTTGGATTCAGGGGACCTCAAAACGTATATATCCATCAAAATCTGATATTCCAATATAAATATAGATGTCAAAGAAAGGCTTAATTCAATTTAGAAAGCCGACTCGATCCTCTCACATATAATGAGAAGGCATTTCAATTCTAACATTAATAGCAGTTTTTGTTATTTAAAGTGCATTCATCTCATTATTGCACATGAAGCCCTCCCGTTTCGGGGAAAGTATATATGCCTTTTTGACACAGCCCCAGCTCTGATGATGGTCCAAACCTAGGATCGAAACGTTAGCCGTGGGCTGAATATCAATAAAGAAACTACATTGGCTGCATTTTCTTCTCGTTTTTTTACCTTTTTCAACATCTAGTCTACAGTCATACATCCCCCTGTTACACGAAAGAAATATGTCTCATAACGATCGGACACGCCGAAATAGGCCAGAAATAATAGACAATTGAAATTTTTTTTTATTTCAAATTAATGTGTGTGTAGTATATGAAATCATATAATTTAAAAAATTCATGAATTTCTCGACTCTCAATGAAATCTTCTTAAAATGGTAGGCCTATCTGTCTCACGTAGGCGGTGGCTGGCCAATTAGGAATGGAATTCAGACAGAATAAAAATGAGAGGTTTATCTTCTTAACAAACAATATTACATAGGCCTATTTAAATTATCTAGACCAGATAAAGGTTTTCAACCTTTAAGATTTGGAACTTTTTAATCGTCTTCCTCCCCTCCCCCTCTCCTTTCTCTTTCTGCTTTTTATTATTTATTTCTAATAGTGATATTTTATCATTTTTTAACTTGTTTTATTTATTTTAAACCCCCCTCTAGAAAATACAAGTTTTGTATTTTTACAAAAATAAAAAAAGCCCAGAGATAGGTTCGTCATAAAAATAAATAAATTAAATCCGGCTTTTGAAATTCTTTTCAATTCTGCGAATCTCTCATTAGCTATTTTGCCTCAAACTCTTCTCGCTCTTTGGCCAAGGAAAAAGAGAGAGGAAGGAGTACAGATGTTAGTTCGGATGCTGACTGGATCATCCATATTTAAAAAAAAAAGGATTCATCTCCCTTTAATTCTATTTTTAGTGGATTTTCTTCAATATTGGAAGGGAGAGAGAAAAGCGCTGTTAACCATGTATTCTAAAACACAGGAATAGAAGGATATTGAATTTCGTTTACCAAAAACTAATAATTAAGGTGCATTTATTCATGATTAAAAATGTCTTTTAGTATTAATATCGTTTCGATTTGACTTTCTTATACTTTCTTTTAAGCTTACCTATTGGATATCTCTATATATAGAGAGAAACTATTGGATTAATGTCAAAAATTCTATGTCGAGATTTTGATAGATATTCTTGGATAGGCCTACACTGTTGAAGTCCCCTAAGTGTAAAGAAGTGGTTTTTGCAACATGGTCTGCGTGTGTGTGTCTGTGAACAAAATAACTCAAGAACGAAAAGAACGACGAGGTTGAAATTTTATATTTATGTTAAGGCTCCCCGCTGCGGCGTGAAAATAAGCTTTTAAACAAAATCGGCCAAAAAGTATTAGTATTTTACTGATGCACTTTTTCAGTTTTTTCCTATAGGCCTAATCTCAAAATTCGTTTTAACAATTTTAATTAAAATTCATAAATCAATTATTTTTTAAATGCTCTTTAAATTGTATATTCTCACGTTGACCCCAAAATTGTTTAACGACCACTTTACTCTTGTACTTCATAGGAAAAAAAATAGGAGAAATGTCCCGTTGGGTAATAAAATATATTAATATTTTTCAATATAAAGTGTATTTCTTGAATATATCGGTGGAAAATAAATATATGTCGACACAAAAAATCTGATGTGACAAGTACAGAATACAACTTTCTCTTACCTTTGGTAAAGGTGTTGTGTACTGTGCGATCAGTCTCACCAGATTTTTTAATTTTAAAACGCAATAGAACCGAATGTTTGGTAATAGGTAAAATTTTGAATATTCAGGAATTTTTTGGGCCTCTCTATTTTGGATTTTGGCAACCCGAGTATTTATCCTTTTTTTTAACACTCACACTTTTTTCTCATTCACACTCACATTCACACACACATACACACAGTCTTTTCGGCAACTTAGGCCATTTAAGACTTTAGACGATACTCGTATTTATATAATAGATCTATATATTTATTTGGGATCCAGGTATTCTTATTTAAGCCATTTGGTATCCAAATGGCTTAAATAAAATCATCGAACTGCCTGGGGTCCGAACCCGCGACGTTTGGTATAGAAGGTAGACACGCTACCAACTACTCCAAGCCCCGTGGGCTACGATAACCGTTATTAAATATATATATTTGGGGTCCAGGTATTCTTTGGTATCCAAATGGCTTAAATAAAATCATCGGACTGCTTGGAATCCGAACCCGCGACTCTTGGTATAGCTCGCTAACTCCTACACCAAGCCCGAGGAGTACAAAATTTCATTTCGAAACGAGAAGTTGGCCAAACGTGACAGACAAACAGACAGACGGACGACAGACACTCTCAATTCTATATAATTTTTTGTGGTTTTTAGGAAAATACATTTGCTAGGATTCTTTTTTTTACAAACCCTGAATTTTACTTGCTAATTATGACACAATTTTTCGCATACCATCTGTTTTCAATGTTAACAATCTGCCGGTCAAGGGCAAAATAATTATTCTTTAAAATCAAATTAATAAGTAAATTATTGATTGGAAAGAGAGAGACAGAGAAAGAATAAATAAATGACATGGTGGAGATGAAGAAAATGTGAACAGCAGCTGACAGGATGACTTTCAACTTGAACTAACGCAAGTCTTAAGATGAAAAAAAAAAATTCCACCAGTTAACAGCTTCCGAATTTAGAATTCTCTTCACTAAAAAAAAAAAAATCATCTCAAGTGTCAAATGACGAATTCTTTGGTTAGAAATTAATTAGAGTTGTAAAATTCGATCTAGTCATCATGAACTCCTTTTACTTCTCTCTTACCTATGTATATATGTAATATATATATAGAGAGAAAGTATTGGTTTCATGTCAAAAATTCGATGTCGAGATTTTGATGGATCTTTACGTTTTGAGGTCCCCTGAATCCAAAAAAGTGATTTTCGCGACATGGTCTGTCTGTGTGTCTGTGTGTCTGTGTGTGTGTGTGTGTGTTCAATTTTAAGCATGAAGGAATTGAGCTAGGAAGTTGAAATTTTATATTTAAGTTAGGCAGCCCCCGGGACCGGAAAAATAAGCTTTTAATCAAAATCGGCCAAAGGGTACTAGTACTTTACTGATGTACTTTTTCAGTTTTTTTCAATTTTCTCAAAATTCGCTTTAACGATTTTGATTAAAATTCAAAAATCAATTATTTTTTAGATGCTCTTTCAAATGTATATTCTCGTTTTGCCCTCAAAATTGTTTGAAGCACACTTTACTCTTGTGCTTCATAGAAAAGATAGGAGAAATGGCTGCCATGGTAAGAAAATATAAATATTTTCCCATACTTATAAATAGAGATTTTAAGCAAAATGCTTATTGCTCAATTTTATAAGCAGCCATTAGATATTTAATTTCTACACGAATTAGGAAAAACTAAGTGTATTGAGATTGCATTTTTTATGCTTTTTTTGCTTTTTTTGAGTTTTCATGCTTTTTTTTCCCTTTCGTGCTTATTTGAACTTATTTTACGAATATTTATAATTTTTTTTTTTTTTTTATTAAAAAATACACTTTTTTCCCATTCACACACGCATACACCAGGGACGTATATAAGGGGGGGGAGGGGGCCCGCCCCCCAAAAAAAAAATTTCCAAAAACCCCGCAATGCGAAAAAATATAGCCCTGTAAAAAAATTTTTTTCCGCAGGGTGAAAAAAATTTGGTTCCGTGAAAACAAAATTTTTCGCAGGGCGGGGCGGAATAAATTTAGTTTCTTTAAAAAAAAAAAATTTGTATACGCCATTGGTATGAGTAATAAAAATTGCTTATGAGATGCTTTTTTTCAATTTTTATGCTTATTTAACAACTTTTTATTTAAGTTTTTTATGCTTTTTTAAGCACTTTTTTTTTCATTTTTTTATGCTTTTTTGTCCGGTCTCTACTTATAAATTTTACATCTGAATTCAAATATTCCCTACTGCCGGGAACTAAATGCGTGTCGACACGAAAAATCTGGTGTGACAAGCACAGAACACAACTTTCGATTACCGAAGGTAAGAGAAAGTTGTGTGCTGTGCGACAGTCACACCAGATTTTTACTTCTCATCTCCTGTGATGTTTGAATACGTTTGAAGAAACATTCAATTTTCGATTATCAAATGCTTATGCCTCTTATATCAAATTTATTCAAAAGCTACGAGGAACTTGAATACAAAATTCCAATCTCGTAGATATTTTTACTTTCTCTTACCTATGTATATATGTAATATATATATAGAGAGAAAGTATTGGATTCATGTCAAAAATTCGATGTCAAGATTTTGATGGATCTTCACGTTTTGAGGTCCCCTGAATCCAAAAAAGTGGTTTTCGCGACATGGTCTTGTGTGTGTGTGTGTGTGTGTGTGTGTGTGTGTGTGTGTGTGTGTGTGTGTGTGTGTGTGTTCAATTTTAAGCATGAAGGAATTGAGCTAGGAGGTTGAAATTTTATATTTAAGTTAAACACCCCCCGGGACCGGAAAAATAAGCTTTTAATCAAAATCGGCCAAAGAGTACTAGTACTTTACTGATGTACTTTTTCAGTTTTTTTCGATTTTCTCAAAATTCGCTCTAACGATTTTGATTAAAATTCAAAAATCAATTATTTTTTAGATGCTCTTTCAAATGTATATTCTCGTTTTGCCCTCAAAATTGTTTGAAGCACACTTTACTCTTGTGCTTCATAGAAAAGATAGGAGAAATGGTTGCCATGGTAACAAAAAATAAATATTTTCCCATACTTATAAATTTTACATCTGAATTCAAATATTCCCTACTGCCGGGAACTAAATACATGTCGACACAAAAAAAATCTGGTGTGACAAGCACAGTACACAACTTTCGATTACCGAAGGTAAGAGAAAGTTGTGTGCTGTGCGCCAGTCACACCAGATTTTTGTTCTTGGGGATTTTTCGTCTCAGACATATATATAGAGAGAGAAAGTATTGGATTCATGTCAAAAATTCGTTGTCGAGATTTTGATGAATATACTCGTTTTGAGGTCCCCTGAATCCAAAAAAGTGGTTTTCTCGACATGGTCTGTCTGTGTGTGTGTGTCTGTCGGTCTGTGTGTTCAATTATAAACATGAAGGAATTGAGCTACGAGGTTGAAATTTTATATTTAAGTTTTGTACCCTCCTGGAACCTGAATATAAGCTTTTAAACAAAATCGGCCTAACAATGCAAAACATTGTTATTTTCAACCTGTTTGTTGCACTCCTTTTGACTAATTAAATTACTCTTTTTTTTTTATCAAAAAAAATTAAATTGCATTAAATCACTCTGATGTTTTTTTTTTTAAGAATACCTAGCGGATTCGTTAATTAATTCTCCATTATATGGAATGTTGATGATTTATTAAATCATTTCCAAAAAAAAGTAAAAAAAAATTCAACTTTATGCATCTGAATCCTTTTATCATTAATCTTGTGACGTCTTTTTTTTTAAAAGTAACATGAATTATTAACAAAAACATTTCCAGTTACAAAAAAAGTAGAAAAAACTGATAAAAAAAAAATATATAGCCTATATATAGTTGTAATAGTGGCGGTGAGGTGTATTAATAATAAAAATAAATGGGGGCAGAGCCAGCCAAAAATAAAACTGAATGGTCATTGAATCGTCCGGAAACGTTTTGGTCCCTAAAAGATTGATGATGGTTCTTAATAAAGGGACCGAAACATTTCCGGATAAATGAGCATTCATTTGGCTGCCTCTTCCCATTTATTTATATTAAAAAAATTTATGTTGTTAGAATCTCATTTTCACCTACTTATTGGGGTTATAATCAAAGCATACTATACAAAGAATCCCCTCCCCCTCTCGAAAAATTTGTGAATTACTTTTATAAGTATACCCTCAACCTGAAAGTGATCCGCATCTTATTCGTTATCTGTGCTCTTTCAGGCATTATTAGGTACTCATTAGATTTTTTATAATAACGTTTGTAAAAAATAAAAGTGGAGGTGAGGAGATCGTAGCAGAAAGCGCTCAAAACTCTTGATCATATATTGGTTGCCAAAATAAATTCTAATCGATCTTATTTGCTCAAAACGGAAGTGAAATATTGAAGCTTTGAACGTGAAGACCTCTATCTAAATTTATAACTACAATTTTTAAAAATAGTGGGTTTAAAAGTGAAAAAAACAACAGAATATTATGTATAAAATATTTTAATTACTCTATTGGCTATTTTATACATAAAATTCTGTTGTTTTTTTCACTTTTAAACCCACTATTTTTAAAAATTGTAGTTATAAATTTAGATAGAGGTCTTCACGTTCAAAGCTTCAATATTTCACTTTCGTTTTTGCAAATATACGTATATTACAATTGGTAAAGCCCGCCGAAGCTTATACCTTAAATACCTATTGGAGAAAAAATTATTTTTATAAAATTTTTTCCTCTGAGGGAGTCCGGTCTCTTTATGCTCCAACTTATGGAAAAAAATATTTCAATTTTTACTTTTTTTTTTTTTTATTTACCCTGGTCAAAATAAATTCACATCAGTTTTATTTGCTCAAAACGGAAGTTAACTATTGCTCTCGGCGGCCCTGAAAAACATTAATCAGTAGAGACGGACAAAAAGCATAAAAAATGGAAAAAAGTGCTTAAAAAAGCATAAAAAATTTGAATAAAAAGTTGTTAAATAAGCATAAAAGTTGAAAAAAGCATCTCATAAGCAATTTTTACTCATACCAATGGCGTATACAAATTTTTTTTAAAGAAACTAAATTTATTCCGCCCCGCCCTGCGAAAAATTTTTTTTTGCGGAACCAAATTTTTCACCCTGCGGAAAAAATTTTTTTACAGGGCTATATTTTTTCGCACGCGGGGTTTTTGGAAAATTTTTTTGGGAGGGGGCGCCCCCCTTATATACGTCTCTGGTGTATGCGTGTGTGAATGGAAAAAGTTTTTTAATAAAAAAAAAAAAAAATTATAAATATTCGTAAAATAAGTTCAAATAAGCACGAAATGGAAAAAAGCATAAAAACTCAAAAAAGCAAAAAAAGCATAAAAAATGCAATCTCAATACACTTAGTTTTTCCTAATTCGTATAGAAATTAAATATCTAATGGTTGCTTATAAAATTCAGCAATAAGCATTTTGCTTAAAATCCGGTCTCTATTAATCAGTTTTCTATCTCGTCTTCTTCTTTCCTAGCCATTCCCTCAGTGCGTGGTTGGCAGGATGGTTTTTTTTGCGACCGAAAGAAATAGAACAGGCGGCCGTCGCAAGGTCTGACACCTGTTGAAATTATATAAGAAAGGGTCAGACATGTAAAGAACAGAAGACTGCCAGTTCCAGCTCGGGGAGCTCGTGGTCGCCATCCTCTCATCCACACTCTGGGCACCTGAGTGTGTCACTTTTCTCTCTCTCTCGCAATTATGCGTCATGCGTTTTCGTCGGGCACATCTTTATGGCAACCCTGAAAGGATTTCTTGTGTATTTATAAAATTTTTTCATTTAATATTCCAAGATATAGCTATATTTATTTATTTTTTTTTTAATTTAACAAGACCTCGTTGGTCCAGCCTTGTCCTATTGTCTGCGATTCTGTGACTCAGCTCAGGCCCACCTTATAAGGACCAAAGATTCAACTTCCAAAATCAATAAGAGCGAGAGAGGCAAGTGCAAATAACCATTTGGCACACTGAATGAGTCACAAGGCCATTCAATGAGAATTGAAATCTTTAAGAAAGTTACGCCAAAACTTAAAAGCATGGTACTGAACTCCACCCCTCTCTTTATTTCTGAAAATTTTATTAATAAATCTTTAATCTTAATGTATTTTGTAACAGCATTTATGATAAATTTTAGTTGAAACTCTTATCGGTTAAACACTGACATATGCAAAGATAGAATGATAAGATTAATTTGCTTTTATTATATTCAAGAGTTACGGAATCTTTTTTTTTTTTTTTGTTTAGAGGAAAATTAGATTAAATATTAGAGAGAGAAATTAACCTGATTGATCTGAAATATGAAAATTCTCAAGAGCTTTTCCTTCACCTTGAGTTGAGTTTTTTAACTGTGCATAGAAGAGGAGGGTCAAAGACATTGAGAACATATGGACAAGAAAAGTGAGAGATGCATACCTTGGAGCAGCAAAAAAAAATCTTAATTCATAATCCATCTGTTACGTTCTATGAATATTTGCTTGCCATTGGGAACCTGTCGTCGCAATTTCGATTGAAATCGTCACGAGTACCTATTTTGATAGAATAAGTTCAAATGGACTATTCTTTATACTTTTTTATTTGTCTATCCATCATCTGGTATTACTTTCTCTTGCCTCTATATATGTGTTAATATATAGAGAAAAATTCGATGTCGAGATTTTGATGGATATACACATTTTGAGGTCACCTGAATCCAAAAAATCTGGTGCGACTGGTCGCAGAGCACACAACTTTCTCTTACCTTCGGTAATCGAAAGTTGTGTTCTGTGCTTGTCACACCAGATTTTTAGTGTCGACATGTATTTAGTTACCGACAGTGCGGCACATTCGATTTTCAAGATGTAAAATATAAGTATGGCAAAATATTTATATTTTGTTACTATGACAACCATTTCTCCTATCTTTTCTATGGAGTACAAGAGTAAAGTGGTCTTCAGAAGATTCAATGACAAAATGAGAATATACATTTTATAGAGAATCTAAAAAATAATTGATTTTTGAATTTAAAAAAAAATCGTTGGAGAGAATTTAGAGGAAATCGAAAGAAACTGAAAAAGTGCATCAGTAAAGTACCAGTACTTTTTGGTCGATTTTGATCAAAAGCCTAGTGTCACGTCCCATGGGGGTGCCTAACTTAAATATAAAATTTCAACCTCCTAGCTCAATTCCTTCATGCTTTAAATTGAACCCAGACAGACACACAGACAGACAAATAGACAGACAGACACACAGACAGACCATGTCGCGAAAACCACTTTTTTGGATTCAGGAGACCTCAAAACGTGTATATCTATCAAAATCTCGACATCGAATTTTTGACATGAATCCAATACTTTCTCTCTCTATATATTAACATATATATAGAGGTAAGAGAAAGTAAAAATCGTTTTCTTTGCTAGAAGGAAAAAACTTAATATAAATAATATTTTATTTGATCAATTGATTTATGGTTAAAATTAAATCTACAAATAATACAATTGGTTATATCAAGATTAATAAATATTTCGACACCCTTGGGTCATCTTCAGAAGTGGTTTAACAGTATCTTAAAAAAAGCGTTTTAATATCAAGATAAGGGTATCGAAAGTTTTTTCAATTCCGGTAAATCTCTGCGTTGGTTTAAGATAATTCACCGGGATGTGATTGATCCATAAAGTGTTTTTCATATTTTGTCTCTTTTTTTTTGAGGTAGTAATATTTCAAAGAATAAATTAAACAAATTTCTCCTCTCGATCAGATCTTTCCAATTCTAAATATCTACATGAGATATTTGGGCTATATCCCAAAAACCAAAAAAAATGTTCACTATTCTGAAGCGAGATTTTTCGTCTTAAATAAATCTAAATAAGCCAAGTTAGAATTGGATGGAGGTTATGCTAGAAATAAAATTCCTAGTCATTCAATATTTACTATAATATTTCCAGGATGTCGTGATTGATGTTTTGAAATAAAAATTAATTTCTATGCTAATATTAGAAAATTATCTATTTAATTAAACAATATTGATTTATTGGTGTGAGAGGAAGAGACTTTTTTTATACCGGTATTTATTGGCGGATTCTCCAGCTAGTTTTACTAATCTTTTTTTACATCTTACTCTAATAATTAAATTTTAATTCATTTTATGATGTTAAAGAGGTAAATTATTTTTGATTGATGGATGGATTTTTTTTTTTACGTAAAAGATAAAATAAAAGTAAAAGAGAGAGTGAGAGATAGGAATTGATTGATCCTGAAATTTTTATCTTTACTCCTGAGCTCTACCTTTTTGTGCTCTTGTGTAAACAAATGAATCATTTCTCTCTCTCTCTCTCTCTCTCTCTCTCTCTGCTTTAAACAAAAGAGAGAGAGAGAGAGAGAAGAATTCCAGTTTGAGCAATTAAAGCTCATTTATAAAGATCTTCTTTCAGATTAATCTCTTCAACTACTAACCTTATTTATTTAGAAAATATATTTGTTTCAAGATCTTTTTCGGCATCTGAGGCCATTGCCCTTATTTCTAATAGGTAATTGGAATCCAATATAATTTAGTAAAATCTGGTGTGACTGTCGCACAGCACACAACTTTCTCTTACCTTCGGTAATCAAAAGTTGTGTTCTGTGCTTGTCGCACCAGATTTTTCGTGTCGACATATATAAATAAATTTAGTTTCCGCCGATATATTAGAATTCAAGGTGTAAAATTTATTATGGGAAAATATTTATATATTTTGTTACCATGGCAACCATTTCTCCTATCTTTCCTATGAAGTACAAGAGATTTTCAGAATATTTCAATGGCAAAATAAGAATATAAATTTGAAAGAGCATCTAAAATAAAATATAGATCTAATTGATTTTTGAATTTTAATCAAAATCGTTGGTGCGAATTTTGAGAAAATCAAAAACTGTTAGTAAATTTTTTCTGCTGAAATTAGCGTTCATTAAGGGATTATCTCTGCCAATTTTTATTTCTCCATCTTTTCTTTTACTTTAATTATTAATTGTTTTAGAGAGAAAAACTAATAACATAAAATAATGTTCACTTTGAAACCGTTGTCAGCTCGTTTACATTTATCGGACAATAATGATTCAGGTATTTTTTGGATATAGAATTTCATCCTCTTTCTAAAGGTATAAGAAGCATTTTTATTATTTCTCTTTTCTTTTAAAAGCTATAACGGCATAAGATTTTTTCGTGACATCGAATTTGTCAATTTCTTTCAAAGTTCAACGATCACAAATTTTTTTTTTTTTTTGAGCAATTTTTGTTTGTCTTATTATAAATTAATCACCTCTTTTTAATAGAATTAAATTATCTTTTTGATAACAAAATTATTAAAACTGATTAATTTCTAAAAAAGGATATATTTTTATTTTCTAGTAGGCCAAATGATAAATGATACTTAATCGATTCTACTTTTTAAGATTAAATAAATAATGAAATATTGAAGAGAAAAGTTGAACAGGAAAGAGAGAGAGAAAGGTTGATGACCCATCGAAGAAGCAGTTGTATTTGAGAAGAATCTTTCTTAAGAAGAGAGAGAGAGAGAGGGAGAGGGGAGAGTTTATTTATCTGCTGGACCCACACATGCATACAAAAGGAGATCCAGACCAGACTCAACTCATTTCAACATGATCACTCACTCTTTTCGAGAGAAATTCCAACAAGGGTGTCAAAAATTCCTCCTCACTCAATCGTCACATTGAATAGACGATAAACGTTCATTCACTCTTTTTAATCAATTGCTCGTTAATTCTTATCGGTTAAAACGAACTTAAAAAAAAAAATCTGGTGTGACTGATTGCACAGCACACAACTTTGTCTTACCCTTCGGCAAGAGAAATATACATTCATATATATGTAAGAGAAAGAATGATTTTTCATTTGTTCCATAAAAAAAATTTGTATCCAAGGCTCTCGCTCCATGGACAGGTAGAAATTATTAATGTTCTCGTTCTAATTGATTTATTACGTCATTTAAATAAAAAATAATAAATTCAAAGGAAAATATTAAGAAATTAAAAGAAAGTTTTCTTTAATTAATTTAATTATTTTACTTTCGCTAATAAAAATTATAATAATATGATCACGCAGAGGAGGCAATTCGCTTTATTTATTTTTGTTTGTTTATTAAAGAGAAGAAATCAAAGATTATGAAAAATTTTATTATGTTTTTATATCAAAATCTTTTTTTTGTCTTTTTAGTATCTTTGAGAATATGGATTAAAATAATTTTATTTTATATTATTTAGGTGACAATATTATTCAGATATTTTTATTTTATCTCTTGATTTAAATAAACTTCCTGAAATCCAACCCCCTTAGGGATGGTTGGCACAGCTAATATCTCTAACCCTCTATACCAGAGATTCTTAAGCTGTGGTCCGCGGACTCCCAGGGGCCCGTGAAACAATTCTAGTAAAAAAATTATTTCTATATGTGCACCAAGAAATTGGCACTGATTCAAAAATCAAGCTTGAAGGGTGACATAAAATTCTAACAAAAATTTCAATAGGGGGTCCACAAACTACACAAGTTTAAGAACCCCTACTCTAGACCATAATAAAATCCATGTTGTTTGAAAAATGTTTTGTACATTTGGGTGGTTTCTGTCTTTCAGGCACTTACCAACTTTAAAACAAAAAAAGATTTAATCAGAAGCAGCAAGCAAAGATCATAAATATTTTATTTATTCATTCTAACAATGATATGATAGAGCTTTTACATAAAAAAAAATAGTAAAAAAATCTGGGTGTCCCTTGTGTCCGGATAATTGAAATCTCAATAACCGAGTTTTACTTCATTATTTGATTAATCCATGAATTCAATTCTATTTCGAAAAATGAAAGTGAACTTTTTAAGTATTTAAACTTCTGGTTTAGACTGTACCAAATAATTACCTGCTGGTTTTATTAAAGAAAAAAATTTTAAAAACAAAAAGAAGTGTAATTGATTGTTTCTTGATAACTGGATTATTATAAATTTCAATCGTTGAAATGAAGAAGAAAGCAGCAGGGTAGAAGCCTCTATTGTTAAATCAAACTCATTTAATACAAAACGTTTCGGCCAATTCTATTGTGACATCTTCAGTTGTATGAGTCTTTAAAGAATAGAGTTGTTTAATACGTCTGTCCAAAAGCCAGTCATTTACAATTGCCTATGAATATAAAAATGTAAATCGATTTGAAAATATATACATGGGCAATTGTAAATGACTGGCGTATGGGCAGACTCTATTTTTTAAAAACTCTTATACAACTGAAGATGGCACAAAAGAACTGGCCAAACGTTTTGTATTAAAGGAGTTTGATTTAACAATAGAGGCGTTCTACCTGGCTGCTTTCCTTTTCATTATAATGATTGAGTTCATTAATTATTATAAATTTTTGAGGATGTGGGGTGTATTGGCAGGCAAATGTGAAAAATAAAATGATTTTGTTGACGTTTTGAACGCCTTTCGCAGTCAACATCAGGACAAAATATTTCGATAATTTTATAGGTACCATAATAAAATAAAATTTTAATATTTAAGATTCAATAAGTTTTTGCAATTCAAAATTATGTAAGAAGTTCGACGTGTGGAGTTTATTGAAATAAAACTCCCAATTGATAAAATTTTTCGACTTTACTTGGATAATACCGTCATCAGTCCATCAGAGTTATTAGATACAATGCACTAGTAGATGTAGATGTATATAAAATTTTAGATAGCTAATTTCATAAAGACAGAACCGTTTATTTGTAGATTTTTCTATCCCAGTGTGATGGATACATCCTCAGTACAAGCAACGGTTGTTATGCAAATCGACACACATTTCCATTCAATATGATGAAGCAGATAAGCTCACCATGAATACAAATCTCAGAGGGCCCGGGCTTTATCCCCCCCCGCCCTCTTGTCCCCCTCTCTGTCTGCAGCCCTGTCTCTAAGTGATGGTATTATCTAAGTAAAGATGAAATGTTTCAAGTTGTATTTCAATAAAATCTACTCCTCGCGAAATTTCCCTACTCTCATATAAATTTAAAAGTTTATATAGGTATATCAATTGGGAAGAAAGGGGCGTGAACAGGGAACAGCAGCCAGGTGAAATAAAAAACTATATTTTGTTGCCGATGTTTCGGGTGCTAGTCGCACTCATCCTCAGGGCACGCAAAATTGTCAAAATTTAGTACAGGTTATACGGTACTGGAATTTAATTTCATGTTTATACATGTATTTATTAGTTCTTAATAGTATGTTCAATAATACATACTATTTACCGGGTATTTATTTATTATTGTACAATAATACATACTATTTATTGATGCTAAGAACTAATAAATACAAGTATAAACATGAAATTAAATTCCAGTACCGTATAACCTGTAATAAATTTTGAAAATTTTGCGTGGCCTGAGGATTAGTGCGACTAGCACCCGAAACATCGGCAACAAAATATAAAATAAGAAGTGTAGAAATGAGAGATGCAGCCAAGGTTATTTCGTTATTCGTTTAATTCACACAGCTGACGTTTCGGTTTCGTGTATGAACCATCCTCAGAGCTGGAGAAAAGTCATTATGAAGTGTCATAGTGGATTTTATTCATTGTTGAACAACTATTATATAATAAATATATACACAGTATGAGATTACCAGGTACATAAATCAACTGTGTGAATTAAACGGATAAAGAAATAACCTTGGCTGCATCTCTCATTTCTACCCTCTTATTAATATAATATCTCAGCTATCAAGTGTTTTTATAACAAAATATAAAGTTAGTATTTCACCTGGCTGCTGTTCCCGAGAAGGCTCCCGCCCCTTTCTTCCAATTGAATATCTACAGCCATCCAACTCAAGAAAATTTATATATATATTAAGTCAAAGTAGTTTATGAAATTTGAACCATTATTCTCATATGAACATGAACAAAAATGAGCAAAAATGGACAAAATGATTGAATGGGAGATCTCAGGACCGAAGACGCTAACGGGGATCATTCATATTCTTAGAATACAACCATAAAAGAGGAACACCTTTAAAATAATTTTATTCATTAGAGCCTCTCTCTCGCTCTCTCTAATTGCATTCAAGGCGCGCGAAATAATTAAATACTTTATAATTGCAAAAAAAATTTCTGAATCATTCCCGGAACATGTAGAGTTTTAAGCGAAACTGGTCATTTCTGAAGAAAGACAAAATAAAGGGGAAAAATTTGGAGAAATTTATTGTAATCAAACGAGGAAATACGTTGAAAAAATACTTCTCTCTTAGGCATTCAACGACATCCATCTATGGTTATTATAAATTCATCATTATTGCGATCTAAGAGAATTTTAGGTATTTTATCTCTAAACATTATTTAAATAAAGTCAAAACTTAAATCTGTGATGCGTCAATTTTTACCTCTATCTATTAAGGGGGAACGGGAGCGAAGGTGTTACGTATGTTTTTCCCGATAAGAGGGCGTAGTGTGTCATAAAAAGTATGCCCAAAAAATCAAGTAATTCAAAAATTTGTCAAGAGATGTCAGAATGGTAGCTAATTATATTTAATGCATTTGGTTGAGTTTCATTGATCTTTTAACAATAAATACTTTATAAATGTTATTATATATTATGTATCTTTTATAAAAGCATAAAAATATATAAATATAGGCTAATTTGACAGTTGGTTTTTAAATAAATCTAAGCTTATTTTAAAAATTTCTTAATTATTATGTGATTAATAATAACAATAAATTCATTTTTAAATTTAAAAAAAATTAAAGATTATTGGGACTGATTGTTTTTTTTTTATTTGCTTGATAACAAAAATATTAATTAGGATAATTTTTTAATAAGTCATTAAAAAAATTATAGCTCGATGTCCTAATAATCTCTTATGAATTTAATTCATTTAAAAAAAAATCGCATTGAAAAATTCCTTATAATAGTCTAGTTATTTTTAAAGTTCGTTTAGATGTCGCTCCTGACCTCCCTTAATAGCAAGCACATAAGCAGGGGAGATATGGGGGTCGGAATTCTTCTCTTCCAAAAAAAAATGCCGAAAATTTTAAATAAAGAGAATTTAGGGAGAAACATGGTGTTAAAATTTTAAAATACTACTAGAAATTATAAAAAATATTCTATTATTTCCTTTAAAATTTATTCTTTGAGAGGTGAAGGAGGGATAACCCCTCGAAGCTGTTTTTTCAGATTGTATTTTTATTAGGCTAATTTTCTTATCAAATTTTATTAATTTTGAACTTTTAAAAAATTTTGCCTGCAATATGCAACCAAGAACGCATGAATGTGTTGGTTGCAGGGCTTTAAGGTAGTCGGCGTTCACGATACGGATAGTTAGCTTAATATCTCGTAGCGAGGAGGCAAATATAATAAGAGAGTATATAAAATAAATAAAAGAAGTACGTTCTATTCTTTAAAGACAAAACAAGACGCCGTAATATTCTGCGACAGTGACTAAACAATTTAATTTCAAGATGGGAGCAGAATGTCTGGTGACAAAGGCAACACCTCCAAGCAAGAGACCAGATGGATGGCCCTGGGGTCAATTTATATGAGAAGGGGCGGGAAAGAAAATATCGTGAGCCACGTGCCGAGTTCATCACGTCCATGTGACTAATATAAATGTCCCAATTGAATGTAGTCTTTGGTGAGATTCGACCATTTTACTTTCTCTTACCTCTATATATGTTAATATATAGAGAGAGAAAGTGTTGGATTCAAGGGCGGATCCAGAGGTGTTTCTCGGGGGGGGGGGTAATCTGGTGTGACTGGTCGCACAGCACACAATTTTTTCTTATTTTCGGAAATTTAAAGGCGCATTCTGTACTTGTTTGCCAGAATATAAATACAAATCAAATTTTTAAGTATTAATTTTTAAATTTTTATATTATTAAAAATAATTTTTTTTTTAAATCTCGGGAGGGGGGTAATTACCTCCTTTACCCCCCCCTGATCTGCCTTTGGTTGGGTTCATGTCAAAAATTTAATGTCGAGATTTTGATGGACCTATACACGATTTGACGTCCTGATGTATTTTTTCAGATTTTTTGATTTTCTCAAAATTCGCTCTAACGATTTTGATTAAAATTCAAAAATCAATTATTTTTTAAATGCTCTTTAAAATGTATATTCTCATTTTGTCCATTGAAATCTTCTGAAGACCACGTACTTCATAGAAAAGATAGGAGAAATGGTTGCTAAGGTAACAAAATATAAATATTTTCCCATAGTTTATAAATTTTACATCTTGAAAATCAAATGTACCGTATTGTCGGAACCTAAATACATGTCGACACAAAAAATCTGGTGTGACAAGCACAGTACACAACTTTCGATTGCCGAAGGGTAAGAGAAAGTTGTGTGCTGTGCCCCAGTCACACCAGATTTTTTCTTTTGAAAAATATATTTTTTTTTTTAGAAAATAAATCTTTTTTTTTTCCTGTTCTCTTGATTAGTCATCGAATTAATTTTCTGATTGTGTTATACATTTGTGTCGTTTTTATTTATAACTATCATGTTATATGAAACAAAAGAAAGAGAGAGAGAGAGAGCGGAAATCAACTCTCTTATTAAATATTAAGTTGATGTTTATAAACTGCTGTTAAGACCGGATGTTTCTTTTTCTCTCTAACCACACATACAGATACACACAAACACTAGTGAGTGATAGATAATGATCATCTTTCTATTTTTTTCAACACCATCATCAAGTGTGTGTGACAACAGCGATATCTTTTATTTTAATGCTGCGCCTTACGCCATCCGATTCACACCCCTGAACCCTATCTTTTTTCTGGGATTAATTTTAATTATCTATTAATTAAATGTTTAGAATTTTTAATTTTACCCACCAACCATAGGTTGGGCAGGTAATGTAATCGTAAAAAAATCGAAATTGAACTGAAGCTGCCAAAATGCCTTTTGAGGTCCCCTGAAAACAAAGATATTTAAAGCCGGAAAATGTCATAATAATAAAATGCTTGCCCGACTATACGTATTTAAAAATAGAATTAAAAAAAAAACCTTTTTTTCAAACACAAGAGCTCCTTGTGACACCCAGCTCTTATATAGAAGAGTGAAAGATTCATGAGATGAGGATCCAGACAACCATCCCTCTCTAAAATATTTATTTTTGTAGAATGTTTAAATTTGTATTTTATATTGATTAGGAAATTACTTAAATGGAGGTTTAAAGTTAAATGGTAAATTTCCCCTAAAATTTTTTTTCTGTGATTTTATGTCAAAGTTATAATTATTAAATTGACTTTTTTTTTACTTTAATTTTTTTAAATGAAAAAAATTTTTGTAAAAACATCTTTTTCAAAAAAAAAAATGAAAAATCACCAATTCTAAAATTGTTCTCTGGATCAGCGTCTCGTTGTGTATTTGAAAAAAGTTTTTTGAATCTCAACTGATGCAAGATTTTTATTTTATTTGACAGTGAGATGGGGCCAAAATATTCATTGAAATATTTTTTTTTTCTTTAATTTTATTTGAGATATTTTTCGGCATCTGCCTTCATTTAGATCTCATCCCTATTTATTTCAATTGATTGGTATTCAATTCAAATTTGAAATAAATTTCTCTCCTGGGACGGGACCTTTGGCTCCAGAAGCCAATGCTCTACCACTGAGCCATTGAAATATTGAATGAGTGGAAATAAATGAGCGATTTAAAAAAATTCTTTTTATTTTAACGTATTCATTTTATTATTTCTTTTAATTAAAAATTTCAATTCATCTCTCTTAGAGATATTGATAGATCTTTTGGATATTTAGATTATATTATAATAATACAAAATTTACTTATAGATTGGACCATCGAGAAAAAGACCATAGAGAAAATATATGGCCAAGGGCCGAAAATGCCTATTTAGTCAATTTGCCTAGTGTTCAATTCACATACTTCTTTTCTCCTTCTACATATATTAGTCAACAGGTCCTTGAATCTGCTAATTCGATCGAACTTGGGGGGTTCCTCCCAGGGCAGGAACTAGGAGATTTGTTAGGAGGGGCAAAATTTAATTTGCCGCCCCCTCCCTTCCTCGGCGCCGTCACTGTAACTAAGCCAAATTGATGATAAAATTTTAATCCTTAAATTTGAGTCTAAAATTTTCTCGCCTCTAAAATTTTGCCGCCCTAGGTCCTGGCATCACGGGCCTAACCATATATCCACCAGGAATAATGGTAATTTCTTAGAAAAAGTAGGAATTTGAATATACAGAATTGATAATTTATGCATAATATAGTTAAGTAGAATTTGTTAATTTCTTGGATACCTTTGATTGCGATATGTTCACTTTTCAAACGTTTCTTAATAACTAATAAAGCTAATAAAATTTCCAGGGCCTTATTTACGAAGAGGTGAACTAGTCACGCGCCTGGGGCGGCAATTTGGTTTTTGTGGGCCACTTTTCCTATTTTGCCGCCCCTGATATCTGCCCCCACTGCCCCCCTATATCCGGCCCTGGTTCCTCCTAGCAACACCTCTGACATTGGCAAGAGGCTTTTTTCTTTTTTGTTAAAATTTTCTCTAGATTTTAGCATATAGGCTACACTTAAATGTTAGTCTCTCCGATGAGTGACCCCCAGTTTTATGATGAAGGTCATTAGAAAGAAGCCAGAAAAAACCCTGACGCCCACCCACACACATCCCTGGACCTGGAGAGAGAGAGAGAAAGGAGGAACAGACCTAAATGAATGAATGCCTCTCTAATCGAGCAAAAACCAAAGACTACAACGCATGTTAACCTTTTTCTTTTATGATTATTTATGTTTTATATAATAAAATCTCGGGTTCTGATATACCATCAGAAATTTAATTTCTAAAATATCTTACACGATTTTCGATCAGTTGTACCAAAATTAATATCTTTTACAGTCTTCTAGATTAAAATTTGTTCAAAATAATAAATGGAATTTATATTTCGTCTACTTAATATTTAAGCTTTTCCTTCGATTCGTTAAATTGTTGCTAAAATTTAATTCTCTTTGGTTCTTAGAAGTAAAATTTCGTTTAACTCGCCAAATCGTTTGGCTCTAATCGTGTTTACCCTGGAGAGAGAGCGAAGATTGATTAACTAAATAGCCTCTATTTATTTATTTGAAGTGACTTATTCATTCAATGATAAGAGAAGAATATCCATGTTATCTCACCATCTTGTTTAAAGATTAAACACAATTCTGATTACATACATAATGTTTGAGATATAATTTTACATTTGCCTTTTTTTTAATGGAAATTTGTTAAAAAAACTCACCGAGTACTTTAAATGTTTAATTTAGTGAGATCTCTTTATCTCTATTAAATATAAAATAAAAATCTGACGTGATTGGTCGCACAGCACACAACTTTTTCTCCTTTGGTAAGAGAAAGATGTGTTCTGTCGATTTTTTGTGTCGACGTATATTTAATTTCCGCCGATATACTGGGTATATAGTCTATATTTTTTTTAAATACGTTTAAAGGTAGTTTTTTATGTTTTAAATTGAACACAGACAGACATACACATAGAGACAGCCATATTGCGGAACTCACTTTTTTGAGGGGACCTTAAAATCTCGTCATCGAATTTTTGACATGAAACCAATACTTTTTCTCTATATATATCCATATATAGGTAAGAGAAAGTAAAATTTTTTAGGCATTGTGAAGATATTTCTCTTGAACTCGTAAATAAGAAAAATGAGGGAGTTACTGGAGTGCACTACCGCACTACATTTGCCGTAGCCGTTTTAATCGGTAAATTAAGTTGTTAAAGATTTTCATATTTTCTATTTTGAAAGTTTCGCAAACCGATTTTGCCTTATCTTCAGCACTGAATTTTTTTAATATCTACGATAAATAAATTTGGAAAATTTATTTTATTTACGATATTGGTTTTCTTGACATTAATCAAGTGTTATGTTCCGTGAGCAAATTTTTGGCTCTTTTAGACCCCCCTTCCACTTGTCAGCAATAAAAAGCAAATCTACAATCCTCCATGACTTACCGGTACTTAAATATTTGAATTTTTTTTATGAGACACCCTCACCTATATATTACTTAAATGAACCCTTTTGAAATTAGTAAAAAGTCAAAAATAAATATGCACGAAAGATACAGCCCCCCCCCCCCTCGTTCCCGTGCAAGGAGAAGTTCTAGATCTGTACCCATAAAAGACAAGTTTATTTTTAATGATTCGTTTTATTTAATTCATTTTTAATTATTTTAATAGCCTAAACCTTACCATAAAGGTAAAGGTCTCGCTTCTTATTCTAGGGGTCAGGTTGTTCGCTTTCTATTCTGAGCGACAAAAATTTATTTAATTACATTGGTAACCAATAAATAAGAACGGAACCAAAATTGGCTCAGATTGGTGAAAATAGAAATGTATTCAATTTTTTGACAAAAAGTACATTTATTAAAAAGGAATATGAAGCTGTTTTTACTTTCTCTTATTAACTATTTTATTCTATGTACAAAAGTCCAAATATTTGTTGTCTATTCGACAAAAAATAAGACTAATTGTAAACGGATAAAATTTTGCAGTTTTCTTTACATTTATAGGCCTACTGTAGATTTTATTTCAAAAATAGCTAAAGAAAAAAATATTTCGGAAATTTTTTAATAAAAGTCGTCAATTAACAAAAAAACATTATTATTTTTCTATCAAATTCTAATTGATATTACTGATTGCGCTGTATTCAACATAAATTATTTAAGCTAACGAAAAGACAGGTTTATTAATTATAATAAAACACAAATTGAGACATTTTCCTTTGAATATAGCTTAAATTAGACTATCAAAGTAACGTGGAAGTGAGTCCAGTACAAGGGCGGGTACAAGGGGGGGGGGGTAAAGGCCCCCTAGGCTTGAGAAAAATATATATTTTTAGGAAAAAAATTGTATTTTTAATATAAAATTTTAAAAACTAATTCTTAAAAATTTGATTTGTATATATATTCTGATAAACAACTACAGAATGCACCTTTAAATTACCGATAATAAAAAAAAATTGTGTGCTGTGCGACCAGTCACATCAGATTACCCCCCCCCCCCCCGAAAAACTTCTGGATCCGCCACTGGTACAGTATTCCCTAGATCAAAACGTTTCAATTTGTGAGCATCCAAAGCATAGGCGTAGCCAGAAATTTTCGATGGGGGGGTTCAGGATGATTTCTCCCCCTGCCCCCCTACTAATAGGGCAGTATACGGCGTCTAATGAAATATATAACTAGCCAATCCGCCCTCCTGGACCCCCCCTCGAGCTGGCTCGGGCCCGCCCTTTCTTAATTAAGTGCCACAATTTTTCATTCAACTCGTTTCAGGCAATAAAAAAATGCAACCCGCACATCTTTAAGAATTTTAGATATATCCATATTATAGCAGAGTTTCTGCCTGTTTTGTTTCTCTTGTTACGAGTTCTATCTCAGATTTCTATTGAAAAAAAAATAAAAAATTTATTTATATAATAATTTTTATTATTTTTCATTTGAGGGATTTAATCAATTTTAGCAGGCTTTAATTTTTTAAAAATCTGGTGTGACTGGCGCACAGCACACAACTTTCTCTTACCTTCGGTAATCGAAAGTTGTGTACTGTGCTTGTCACACCAGATTTTTTGTGTCGACATGTATTTAGTTCCCGGCAGTAGGGAATATTTGAATTCAGATGTAAAATTTATAAGTATGGGAAAATATTTATATTTTGTAACCATGGCAACCATTTTTCCTATCTTTCCTATGAAGCACAAGAGTAAAGTGTGCTTCAAACAATTTTGAGGGCAAAACGAGAATATACATTTGAAAGAGCATCTAAAAAATAATTGATTTTTTGAATTTTAATCAAAATCGTTAGAGCAAATTTTGAGAAAATCGAAAAAAACTGAAAAAGTACATCAGTAAAGTACTAGTACTCTTTGGCCGATTTTGATTAAAAGCTTATTTTTCCGGTCCCGGGGGTGTTTAACTTATATATAAAATTTAAGCCTCATAGCTCAATTCCTTCATGCTTAAAATTGAACACACACACACAGGAGAGAGACAGACATGCAAACCATGTCGCGAAAACCACTTTTTTGGATTCAGGGGACCTCAAAACGTGAAGATCCATCAAAATCTCGACATCGAATTTTTGACATGAATCCAATACTTTCTCTCTATATATATATTACATATATACATAGGTAAGAGAAAGTAAAAGCAAGACAAAAATCAATTCTTTTCAATGGGAAAATTCTGAATTTTCTCGAATTTTTTGACTTTCCTTTAAAAAAATTATTTTATTTTATTTTTTTTTAAACTAGAGAAAATTATTATATTTTTTTACTTTCTCTTACCCTATATATGAAATATATAGAGAGAGAAAGTATTGTTTGTATTATAGAGCTTAAATATCTAGTCATGGCTTGGGTCCAATGGGGGGTTTGAACCCCCAAAACCCCCCCGTGGCTACGCCTATGATCCAAAGCCTGATCTTTTTTTATACAAATTATAATAAGGCAAAACAAAAATTCTCTGATGATGAGTATATTCAGTGCTTGAAACGTTGGCAAACTTTTTATTTATTAACTATGACCGCCTCTTGGATTCACTTTCTTCTTTTAAACCGAATCTTGAAATTTGGAAGATAGGCCTATTTAGTTATAGTCGGAGAGGATTATAATAAATTCTTAATAACTTTTGTTTGCAATGTTGTTTTTTAAATTTGAAATATAATCTTAAAGCCAAGGGTCGCGGGCTCGGATCTCAGGCAGTCCGATAAATCATTTGGACCTAGAAAATGCGCTCTAGCCAGACGTGTTGTTAAATCGTGATTATTTGTATCCAAATCTGTTCCCATTCGGTACGTCACATGACTCCCTCCCTTCTCCTCCTCCTTTCCATCGTTAATTATAATAATAATCAAATTATTTCCCTCACATATCATTTTTTTTTAATTTCTCTCCCATTCACACCTTCTATTTTGTTTCTTTTCACTTGAATGAATGCTTTAATGAATAAGTGGGTTGAATTTCAAGATGAATCTCTCTCTCTCTCTCTCTCTCTTGCTCTCTGGTCCATTAATTATGTGAGTTAGAAAAAAACGAGAAATATTTCCGCAGGATCATCTCATTTTCCGTAGATTAAAAAGATAGACGAATTTTAATTATAATCTTTGAAATTTTATTTTGATTCAGGAAATCAAATAGAAAATTTCATTTAAGAATCCGCCTACGGTTTAATGCCATAAAATTATCTTTGATTATAATAATTTCTACTTTTTTAATTGCCATTAATTATAGTCCGTTCAAGTTAAATAGTTTGAGTAAGATTGATAACTATTAGTTAATATCTAGGATATAAAAATAAAAGATACAAACTGTCAGTTTTTGTAACACATGAACATGACAGTTTTGTTCTATATTATTTAGAAGGGGGGAGCAAAGCAAGAATCGAAATGAAGCGCGTTTAGATTCCTGAATGAGAAAATCAATTTCAGTAGAAGATTAAGAAGAAGGAAAAAAGAGAGAGAGAGAGAGAGAGAGAGAGAGGGTTGTGCTCGCGTCATGGGGAGTTTCAAGAATCCTCTGAGTCAGACGAACATATTAGAATATTAAACCAAAAACCCTAAATTTATGTTTATTTTTTATTAGTCATAAAACGAATGAATGAGTTCACTTTTATTTTCAAGGGGTTAGTTAGAGGCTTCAAAAATCAAAGCTCTAGAATTTGACTTTTTTGCTTTCGATCAATGCTCCCCGTCTCTCTTTTAAATATAGCATTTCTTTTCCAAACAAAATTAAACATTTCAAACATTTCGGAATATAATTGAATATCTTGACCCGTAAAAGTCCGAACATGACGAAATGTTCAATTTAAGATCATAATAGATACGATTAAACCAAGATAGTTGCTCTCCTTGAATAGTTTTCAATTTTGGAAGCCAAGTAAACTCAAAATCTAATGTGAGTGACGGCACAGCACACAACACACTCTACAATAAAGAAAAGGTCTCTTATGCTAGGGGTTAGAAGTTCGCTTCCCGCTCGGAGGGATAAAATTTTTCTAAATTGTATTGGCTATTAATTAATTTTTTAACATAACTAGGGTGTGCAAAATAATCGATTATTTCGATTATTTTTGCGAGAGAGAAAAAAAAGAGAATTTTACTAAAAAAAAATTTCATTTTATTAAAAAAATGTAAATTAGACAAAAAAAATCTTAGCAGAAGGGAACAAGTGGAAATTTTACTAGAGAAAAAAAAAAGGTATAATCGATTATTTTTTTGTCTGTCCGGATTCAATGATCGAAATAATCAATTATTTTTCATATACGATAATCGATTTTTTTCCAAAATCCTAGTTGTAACCCAAAAAAATCTTGAGAGCTGATTGGCTTCGTATCACAGCCTGGAAATAAAGAATAAAAAAAAAAGAATATTTCAATAAGTAATTTGTTATTGAAATAAATAAATAGACTTCCATATTTTTCAATTAATTAGTAGCCAATAAATTTAGAAAATATCTTGATGCAGATCTCCATTTTTTTTTTTTAATTTATTTAAAGTCTTTCGGCATCGAAGGCCATTTAGACCCCGTCCCTATTTATTTCAACTGATTAGTAGCCAATAGATCTGCATTTTCCTTGTCTTATTATGTTAAAGTAAATAAATTATATGTTTACATAAAATTCGTTCTTTCTTTTAAAATAACTTAGAAAAATTTCATCTATCGGTAAGGTAGCCTAAATTCGGACTCCCGGGATCACCAATCCAACACGTGCTTATGACATTACTTAACAGCAATGATCTTCCTGGCTGTTGCTCTCCTCCCTTGTGATCAATTCAATGTTTTAATGGATAAAAAAAGGCAAACCAATTGTTTATTTTATATTTATTATATGTAAATACCGTACTAGTGCCAACAGATCTAAGTATAAATATTGCTTTAAAAGTCAATGAATCATAAGATGTAAAGAATTTAGAATTTTCTAGGAATTCAAGAGCAAATTTCTTTTTGTTTCAAATGAGAAGAAATCAAAGCTCTTATCATTTATTAAAATGTTTCTGCACACGTCTCAGGAAATGATTTTAAATTGTAATAAACATCAAAATCTACGTCAGCATTTAAATAAAATCTGTGTGGGTTAAGAGAAGGTTTCTTCAAAAGACCTTTCTTAATTTTATTTTTCTCGTTTTTATCAATTATCGGCGGGAACCTTTGATAACTCGTCTGGTTAGAATGTTTATAAGCAACTTAAACTATTTTTGAAATTTAGTTTGAATTAAAACTAAAATTTATATTACTAACCTGTCGAGAGAACTTAAAATTAAAAAATTCTATGCACCTCTAAAAAAAAATTCAATTTTTGAAATGATTAATTTGAGATCTAAGAATCATAGGTGAAATTTGTGTAAGCCAGGTGAGGGAGAAAACTCTCCCTCCTCCCCCTCAAAAAAAAAATAATAAATAATAGAAATGGTGTCAAAACTGTAAACGCTATTAAATATTTTATATTTGATCTTTAATCTAGCGGGTTGTGCTTCTTAAACTTTTTGAAGTCTCGGCCCCATTGGAACACAAGTCAATATCCCACGGCCCCCTTATTTTTTTTTTTAATTCAGATTGGTTTAAAAACTATAATTTTGAATGCATACTAGTTCATGGATGCTTTTACTAATGTTAACAGTAAGATTTTTTGATTATACTGGGTACATAATTCATTTGTTACATTTGCGACCCTCCTGCGGATAATCCATGGCCCCTAGGAGGCCGCGGCCCACGACTTTTAGTAGCCCTGGTCTAACCTATGCCCCCCTCGAAATAATTTTTTAGTAGTTTGTGTAACCCTCACTAGAGCTAACCTGTGACAACAAACTGTTCCACCTTGAGAATAACAGCTATTACATTACGTTAGGGATTTTCAAAAATTCAGGGATAATTCAAAAATTAATCAATTAGGCCTATTTGGAAAAAAAAAAAAAACGCGATTGAAGAACTTGTCCAAAGGAATTGTGTTCTTTTTAGTGCGAACATCTTATCTTTGTGGTGAAAGCATTATCATAGAAAATTAAAGCATGAATATCTCTTTGGTTCGAATTTTTAAAGGAAGAAATGCCTCAATGAGGAAAATATTTCAAAAGGCAAAATATAAGAATGCACCGCTCATTTTATTTAACCTCAATTTTATGTTTCTTGAACTCATGAGACCTTGAAAGGTAAAGATTTGTTAAAATCAGCGCCTTTTCTTCTTCATATAAGAAAAAAATGCGCTAATTTGTTTTTTGTTCACAATTTGCAATTGAGACTTGATCGATTAAGAAAGAAAGAAAGAAAAAAAGCGAATTCTCCTGTTGTGCGTCACTCACCTTTTTAGGTCCATCGAGGATGAGGTTGTCGTATTCGATGCCCTCTGTGGCCATTGCGTTTATTCTAACTGGTACTCCTAATGTGATATAAAATGTACGATATTCTTGGTAGGCGTCTCGTCTCTGTTGGCAGTCAACACGCGAATATCGATGGAGCCGGGAGCCGGGAGTCTGTCTGGTCAGAGTCAGAGTCACAGGACGTCGGCCCCCACTCTATCACTCACTCTCTCCCCTCTCTTCTCTCTCTCCGCCATCACCAACTCTCTCTCCTCAGTTGCCATTGAAAAATGAATGGCTCTTCTACAGGGATTCCCAAAACTTTAAAGAAGCATCAGAATTAATAAGAAATAAATTATATTGCTAATTTCTAATGCAATATGGCAGTGTTTTTGATGGATGTTGTCCAAGGTGGTATTCCAAAGGTTAACTACTTTTAACAATTATTAAGTGGAGTGGAAATAAAGCACTAAATGATTTTCGTCTCTCTAGATCATTGCTTCTTAAACTTTTTGAAGGCCCCCTTGGAACGCAAGTCAATATCTCACGGCCCCCTTATTTTTTAAATTGAGATTGGTTAAATCAATAGTCAATGTTATAAGCAGTCAGGGGGGAGGTAAAGGGGGGGGGGGGATAAAGGGCCAGATTACCCTCCCCGAAAAATATTTTTCTTGGAAATTAAATTTTTATTTTTAATATAAAATTTTAAAAATTAATACTTAAAAATTTGATTAGTATATTTATTCTGGTAAACAAGTACAGAATGGCCCTCGAGGCTTGGAGTAGTTGGTAGCGTGTCTACCTTCTATACCGAACGTCGCGGGTGCGGACCCCAGGCAGTCCGATAATTTTATTTAAGGCATTTGGATACCAAATGGATTAAATAAGAATGCCTGGACCCCCAATATGTTCATTAATCAATAACGAGTATCGTCTAAAGTCTTACTTAGCCTAAGTTGCCGAAAAGACTGTGTGAATGTGAGTTTGAGTGTGAGTGTGAATGAGAAAAAAGTGTGAATGTTTTTTTCTAAAAAAAAAAAAGTACAGAATGAAACTTTAAATTACCCAAAGTAAGAGAAAGTTGTGTGTTGTGCCACCAGTCACAGCATATTACCCTCTCCTCCCCCGAAAAACTTCTCTGGATCCGCCCTTGTAAGCAGTTTCAAATATATTATCATTTCAATACATTATGGAAATTTTATAATTATAATGGAAGTTTTTTTTTAACGCTTTTTCCCCAATCACACTCACACATACATACAGTCTTTTTGGCAACTTAGATCAATAAGACTTTTTACGATACTCGTTATTAATATATCTAGTGGGGTTCCAGACATATTTATTTAAGCCATTTGGTAAACAAATGGCTTGAATAAAATCATCGGACTGCTTGGGATCCAAACCTGCGACTCTTGGTATAGAAGGCCAGGTAGTAGCTACACCAAGGCCCTAGAGGAATCCAAGTATTTAAACTTATTTAACAATAATAATTTATTTATTACATTTGTGCTTCTTCGCAGCCTCCCTTCGGGTTATTCATGGTCCCCCAGGGGACCGCGGCCCACTTTAAGAAGCACTGCTCTAGATCACCAGCGAGACAGGAATTTTATAAAAATCCACAGAACTAAAAATAAAGTTATTTAATATTAAATATTAAAAAAAATTTTTTTTAATTTGTTTAAGGTCTTTTTCGGCATCTAAAGCCATTTAGATCCCATCCCTATTTATTTCAAATAATCGGTATTCAAATGAAATAAATTTTTCTTGCTTGAGACAGGAAGCGAACCCAGGACCCTAGGCACGAAAAAATACCTTCTCTCTGATCCATGGGTCACGGACTTATTTTAAAATAAAATGATATAAATATGTATATACTATTAATATAAACATTTTCAAAGGAATGAAAAATCCGAAAATATATTATTTCATTATTATAGTATGTATCCAAAAAGTGATATAAGCTTACATATTTTCTATTAAGGCAAATTTTATATTTGGGGATTTTGGAGCCCTTCATGGGCGTAGAAGCCGCCCCCCCCAGTAAGCATGAGGTTTTGCTGGCCCCCCGGAGGATAGCTGGTCTCATGCCCCCCCCCCAGCCAAATTCTCTAATTAGGCCCATGGAGCCCTTGATAAGAAATTGCCATTTAAAGATGATTTCTCCTTATTAAATAATAAAGAAGAAGGGAAAAATATTAATCTAAAATTCATCGACCGAAAGCTGAAAGTGAAAATTATCTCGCCATCATCATCATCAGCTCCCATAGTGGATCTATCTCTTTTTTTTCATCATTAAATTATGCTTTATTCTTTTTCCACTTAATATCCTACTAATTCCTCATTGAATAATATTTTATAATTATCAATTTCTTTTTCTCCTTTTGAGTACGTTAAATGCTTCATGATCTAAAGTGCATAAAATGTTTTATGATTTAAGGGTCACTGATTCGCGTCCGATTCTAATATTGATAATAAATAATGAATAAGGTTCATTCATAAACAAGCAAAATATCTTCAAAAAATTAAAAAAAAAAACCTAACTGGATATCATTTTACAAATTTTGTTATTAATAGTTAAATAGTACCTAGATTTTGTTTTTTACTATTGTATTCATATTGGTTTTTTTATAATAAATTTTGTTTGGGACTTACGGCTAAGAGAGTAAATAAATTTAAAAAAAAAATTGTAACTAGCGTGACCGAATTTCGGTTTTGATTTTTCATGATGAGAGATAGTACTTTTTACTTTCTTTTACTTCTATATATGTTAATTTATAATTATAGAGAGAAAGTATTGGATTCATGTCAAAAATTCGATGTCGAGACTTTGATGAACATACACGTTTTGAGATCTCCTGAGTTCAAAAAAATAGTTTTCGCAACGTGGTCTGTCTGTCTGTCTGTGTTCAATTTAAAGCATGAAGGAAATGAGCTACGACATTGAAATTTTATATTTAAGTTAAGCACGCACCTGAGGCGTAAAAATAAGCTTTTAATCAAAATCGGCCAAAGAGTACTAGTACTTTACTGATGTACTTTTTCAGTTTTTTTTTTCGATTTTCTCAAAATTCGCTCTAACGATTTTGATTAAAATTCAAAAATCAATTATTTTTTAGATGCTCTTTAAAATGTATATTCTCATTTTGCCATTGAATCTTCTGAAGACCACTTTACTCTTGTACTTCATAGGAAATATAGGAGAAATGGTTGCCATTGTAACAAAATATAAATATTTTCCCATACTTATAAATTTTACACCTCTCGAATGTACCATAGAGTTCGAAACTACCCTGTAAATATATGTCGACACAAAAAATCTGATGTGACAAGCACAGAACACAACTTTCGATTACTGGGTTAAGAGAAAGTTGATTAATGGGTTAAGGGAATATAAATTTACCAAGTTTCGTCTTAATTCGAGGAGTGGCTCCAGTTATATAAACAATAAAAATAAAAAGGTAACACACACACATACATAACATAGACGCATATTTAGATTCTTTTGCTTTTCTGGGGAACTTGGAACCTGAAGCGAAAACAGAGGCGGATTAAAGGGGGGCGATCGCCCCCCCCCCCCCCCCGAGAAGAAATTCAAAATTTTATAAAAACTAGTAATCTAAAGAAATTATGATTTCCGCTCTTTAATTTCAATTGAATTTGTTACCAATCAATTTAAATAAATAGGAAAGGGGACTAAATGGCCATAGATGCCGACAAAGTCCTTAAATAAAAAATAAAAAAACCGCCCCCCCCCCCCGACAAAATTGGATTAATCCGCCACTGAGCGAAAAGTTACTAGTTTACTTTTTCTTTTATTGTATTACATATAATAGCCTAGAAAAGGAACAAATTATTACGATCCCCTTACAATTTTTTTTAAACTCTTTTCGGCTACAGGGGCCATTAGGGGTAATTATTTTATTTAAATAATTTATATACATTAGTACCGATGGCAACAGGGGGGGGCATTCACACGCTGATTGCTCGGGGTCACCAATCCCGAGCTTTCGGCGCGCTTGGCACTGCTTAACTGCAAAAATTGTGGTGACTGTTGCTCTTCTCCGTTGCCAGGCCCCTTACAATTAAAAATGAGAAAAAAAATCGAAACTGGACTTAGTTGCTTTGGCTTCTGAACAGTTGAACAGAATAGAAATTTATCAAATGGAGAGGAATTTATCATTTTTTTTTTTTGAGTTTCCAAAAACACATGTCAGCTAATTGGCGGTTTTGCTCTGTTGCTTATTTCACGCTTATTTATTTATTTATTTTTATTTCTCTCTCCGAAACGCTTTCCGATCCAAATTAATTAATTCCTTTATGTAAACATCTTTCTTTCTTTCTATTAATAATATTTTTGAAAATTGATGATCGGTTCACTGATAGACCGGGAATTTTTTTATAAAATTTTAAAAGAATTCTTTTTTTTTATTAAGTTATTTGAAAAAGAAAAATCTATTAGGCCTAACGTAATTGAGATTCCAAAGAACATAAAAATTAATTAATAAATAGAATTTCTTTAAGTCGATCCAAGAATCAGCTATTCAATCACCCTAGCGCTTTCTAGTAAGCAACAATGCAACTAATCTATTTTTGCTTAAAGAATTTTTGGAGAGCTGAAATTTTATTTATCTTTATATACTTATAGTATTATAATAATACTCTTATATTAATCATTATTCGTATATTAGTAGAAATAATATTATTAATAGGCTAATATTTTCTTAAATTAGGTGTTCGAGCCTTACCTTTTACTTTCATTCTTAAGAAAAAGTAACATTATTATCTCTTAACTTGATCTTGGCTATTCACCATAACGAATCCCTATTAAATAGGCAAAGAAAGCATCTTTTATGGGAAGAGTTTGCCTAACTAGAAGGCGCTCTTAATCAGTGGCGCCTCTCGCGTCGAGTAGGTGAACTTCTTCGCTTTAACATCATCAAAACTCAAAGATGCTCTTTGTTCCTGGCCCTAAACTTTTAAAATCCAAACTTTCAAATACCAGTCGAGACCGTTCATCGTGCAAACATGTATTATTCGTTGAAAAAGAAATAGTCTATAGTTCAGAAATCTCTGTCTAGGCAGTAATTGGGCTCCACAGCTAGCTTATTGTAATAAAAATATTTAATAAATACCATTGTAGCTATGATGAACAAATTAATAATGAGGAAAGGCCAAGCAACCAAAAGAAAAATGCTCTTTAGAGACTCTTGAAATATGAAAAATAAAATCTGAAACAAAAATAATACACGCAAAACTCATTGGTCGATTTCAAATATTGGACAGAATTTTTTAACTTTGGTTGCCTCTGCCCTCTTGAAGCCCGGATTTTTTTTTTTAATTTATTTCAAGTCTTTTTCGGCATCTGAGGCCATTTAGACCCCGTCCCTGTTTATTCGAATTGATTGCTACCCAATTAATTGAAATAAATTCTTCGCCTGGGTTGTAATGCTAACTCAATTCTACCTCTGAGCCATAGGTCAAGGGCTAAGCCTGGATTTATATACAGTGAAAAACTTCTGAGTCCTCATGATGAACTATTAAATCTCTTTCTCCTGAACAATTGTTGGGACTGTAGCGATTTGCTTGCCAGGGTGGGCTTCAGAGTCCCGGTGTTTCCCCTAAGATCTCACTCTTTGTTTTATCTTGAAAGAACATGAACTCAGAACCTTAGCGTGGTAATATGGCCCGGTGCCGCTTTACATAAACCAAGGTAATGGAAAAATCTCCTATATTTATAAAATTCTGAAAATGCCGGCTAATAAGGAATATAAAATATAGTTCCGGGGTGACCGAGCCGAGCTCGGTCTTTTTTTTTATAAAATTGTAAAAAACTAAAAAAAAGTACATCAGAAAATATTTAAAATTTGAAAGAAATTATAACGAGACAACTTGCTCCTCAATGGAATCATCAATAAAAACACCAAAATAAGAAATAACAGTCCAGGGAGAGCTTTGAGGAATAGCAACATTACTGAGTGGATACTTAGAGGAAGGAGACAGTGCCTCATAAGAAAGCTTTAATCATGAGATATACGTAAGAGAGTTGCCCAGGAAATGCGTCAGCCTGGAGACAATTAACAATTATTATTTTCAATAAAATTAATTAATAATTAGTATTTTAATAATAGAATTTGAATAATAGGTATTTTTCTACTAATTGGCCTTTGACATTATTAAATTAAATACATTGTAAGTAATTATTGAGATAAAAAATTAAATTTACAAAAGTGCGCATTAATTAAAATTTAATATTCGTGGAGAGTTAAATCTGTTGGTCCAGGGTAAAGAGAGGGAGGGTTTGACCAGGAAGCAAGCCCTCTAGGCTTTGAACATTATAAAACCTTTAAAACGAAAATTGGAAAAAAACTAAAAAAGTACACCAGTAAAGTACTAGTACTCGAGGTTTCCCGAAGATGAGACCTAGCGCAATTTGTTTTTTATACGGGAACTAGGAACAATTTAAAATATGAAAGAAATCTTTAAAGGGAATTTCAAGAAAATTGGAAAAAACTAAAAAAGTACATCAGTAAAGTACTAGTACCCGAATTTTCCCAAACATGAGACCTAGCACAATTGCATATTTGGACCACAAATAGTATATATTTAAAATTTGAAAAAAATCGTTAGAGCCGTTTTCGAGAACTGATATGCATATATATAAACAAACAAACAAATAAACGTACATTGCTCGTTTAATATAATTAGATTAGATTAGATTAGATTAGATATGGAATATAAAATAAATATGTTTAATATTGTTTTTAAATTCCCACCAAATATTAATACATTGTTTTACGAAAATTAATTGGGATTTTCTTTCAAAATGCAAAGCTAATTCCAATTACCCTACACGACAACAGGTATTCCATATTCGCCTCCATACCTATCCCATATTAGCCGCTTAGTCCGCATTACCCGGAAAAATGCATTTTTTTTGTTTACTCAAAAAACGGTACTTAAATTTTATTTTGAAACTTAAAACCACAAAGATCGTGTTTAAAACACTCCAAAGTTTGCTTCAGTTCGGCCTTAGTTTTTCTAACATCATCCAGCAACTTACGATAACCACTAAAAGTTATGGTATTCCATAATCCCCGAACTTCCCAACAAAAATTCTTGTATGACAATTTTGACACCTGTTTTTTTGTTGTTTAAAGAGAATTTATTTATTTATTTCTCTAATTATCTAATATCGATTAGCATCTCTTAATTTGATGTTTATGCTATAAACATATATCTCTCGTTTGTCACGAAACTTAAAACTCTGGTCTTTGCAATTAGTCTGTTGAGTAATTGTTCCTGATAGCAAAAGGGTCATCTCAAGCGTGACGAACTGGACATCTGCTGAACCGAGGAGGTCCCATGGGATAGAAAGAAAAAAAAACGAAAGAATAAAGAAGAAAAGGGTCTCTAAGATGAAGAGACCCTTGGCCATTTCATTTCATTTAGAAATATACACTATTCAATTTCACTCAATAACACCTCCATTTTATTATACGACACCGACACACAATCACACGCGCTCTCTCTCTCTCTCACTCTCTTTTGAGAAAAGCCCCTCACATCTAATCGTTTCAAAATCACACTTGAAAATACCTTTTTATTAACAATAAAATAAGAAAAGAAATGAAGTGGAAATTGATGGTGAATAATTTTAGTTTAATTCTATTATTATCAAGAATAAGGAAACACAATTCAAGAAATATTTTTATATAAATTATGTTGAATGAAAATAGAAGCGTGTAATTAAATAGAAAAGATACTTTGAAGATGGAGAAAGTCACGGGGCGCGTGTTCGGTTGCAAGGCAGTCCGATAAATCTTTATTTAAATCATTTGAATACCAAATGGTTTAAATAGCTTATCCCATAAGCCATGAGTCTCCTCAATATTTAAATAATAAGTATCATTAGAGTCTATGTGATCTAAGATGCCGAAAAAACTTTAAAAAATAAAATAAAACACTTTTTCTCTAACCTCATGCCACCGAACTTAGGTACAAAATAGTCTTCTTGTAGGCCTATCTATTACTATTGCGGTATTATTAGTTGAAGCAAGTGTTGCCAGAAAATATAAAAGCAAACGTTTGGGGTCATAAGAACCCGGCAGGAACGAAGTTCCTCACGCCTTTTCTTCATCTCAGAATATAATTTAATATTAATATTATTTAAATATATGGAAAGCCCGCCTTCGGCCAAGGAGCAACGGTAGATAGGGGGAAATAAAGAGAAGGAGGTGGGCGTGGCCTCGCCAAGACTTCGGCTAATCTCGCCTTCTTCCGCCATAGCTCGGGCGCTAGGAACGCATTTTTGTTAGGAGCGCGTTTTTGTTACGTTACATTTTTTTCCAATTCACACTGCGTAAGCCGCGTTAAAGAACTTCATTCCAAAAAAAATGTAAAAATAAGATCGTGGTGCCAAAAAATTCCTGAATAAAATAATATAAAAAAAAATTTAAAAACAACGCTTTTATAAATGTACTAAAAAGAGAAAAATAATTATGTATAATTTCTTTAAAATTATATTAAAAATTAATATATGTTACTAAAACTAAAAGCGTTGGGCGCGGGATTTGCAAATTTTAATTGTATAAATAGGCCTATTATATGTTTTATGAATACATTTTCATACCATAGACTTGGCGGGTAGTTAGGCAAAACAGTTTGAAGTGACTCAAATGTTTTAGTTAGATTATTTTATTTTATTTTTATTTTTTGATTCAAGTATCGGTGAATTAAGGTTAGTTGATCCTCTGCAATGCAAATTGCAAATTGCAAGAGATTGTTAATTTGCGCGCCCAACGCTTTTAGTTTTAGTAACATATATTAATTTTTAATATAATTTTAAAGAAATTATACATAATTATTTTTCTCTTTTTAGTACATTTATAAAAGCGTTGTTTTTAAATTTTTTTTTTATATTATTTTATTTAACTCTTTTTAGTTTTTGTAATAAAATATTAATACGTATGAGTTATATACATATACACGATACAATAAGACAATTTGTATTTTAAAAGAAGAGAAATTTTTGATTATAAATTTCACCCCCTCTTTTTTGTGATAGGCCGAAATTAATTGACCTACAAAGATGAGACACATCAAATATTGCATTGTCACGGGAGTTACATACGTGTATAAAATTTCAAAGCTCTAGGTTAAGGAGAACTGGTCGTAATTTCAATCGCTAACTTTGTCGGACCGAACAATGGAAATTGATTAATTGGCCGCTAATCTGAATTTAATTAATTTTTAATTATTTTGAATAGCACATTTTGTAGAGTAAAGTCTATTGAACACCTCTGCTAATGCTCAAAACTCTAAATTAATTATAAATAGGAGAAATTTTGATTATAAAATTTTACCCCCACTTTTTTTGATCGGCCGCCATTTGGAAATTAATTGACCTACAAAGATGAGACACATCAAATATTGCATTGTCACGGGAGTTACATACGTGTATAAAATTTCAAAGCTCTAGGTTAAGTAGAACTGGTCGTAATTTCAATCGCTAACTTTGTCGGACCGAACAATGGAAATGTGATTAATTGGCCGCTAATCTCAATTTAATTAATTTTTAATAATTTTGAATAGCACATTTTTTAGAATAAAGTCTATTTAACACCTCTGCCAATGCTCAAAACTCTAAATTAATTATAAATAGGAGAAATTTTGATTATAAAACTTTCCCCCCACTTTTTTTGATCGGCCGCCATTTTGTAATTAATTCACCTACAAAGATGAGACACATCAAATATTGCATTGTCACGGGAGTTACATACGTGAATAAAATTTCAAAGCTCTAGATTAACTAGAACTGGTCGTAATTTCAATCGCTAACTTTGTCGGCCCGAACAATGGAAATTGATTAATTGGCCGCTAATCTCAATTTAATTAATTTTTAATTATTTTGAATAGCACATTTTTTAGAATAAAGTCTATTTAACACCTCTGCCAATGCTCAAAACTCTAAATTAATTATAAATAGGAGAAATTTTGATTATAAAACTTTCCCCCCACTTTTTTTGATCGGCCGCCATTTTGTAATTAATTCACCTACAAAGATGAGACACATCAAATATTGCATTGTCACGGGAGTTACATACGTGTATAAAATTTCAAAGCTCTAGGTTAAGTAGAACTGGTCGTAATTTCAATCGCTAACTTTGTCGGACCGAACAATGGAAATGTGATTAATTGGCCGCTAATCTCAATTTAATTAATTTTTAATAATTTTGAATAGCACATTTTTTAGAATAAAGTCTATTTAACACCTCTGCCAATGCTCAAAACTCTAAATTAATTATAAATAGGAGAAATTTTGATTATAAAACTTTCCCCCCACTTTTTTTGATCGGCCGCCATTTTGTAATTAATTCACCTACAAAGATGAGACACATCAAATATTGCATTGTCACGGGAGTTACATACGTGAATAAAATTTCAAAGCTCTAGATTAACTAGAACTGGTCGTAATTTCAATCGCTAACTTTGTCGGCCCGAACAATGGAAATGTGATTAATTGGCCGCTAATCTCAATTTAATTAATTTTTAATTATTTTGAATAGCACATTTTTTAGAATAAAGTCTATTTAACACCTCTGCCAATGCTCAAAACTCTAAATTAATTATAAATAGGAGAAATTTTGATTATAAAACTTTCCCCCCACTTTTTTTGATCGGCCGCCATTTTGTAATTAATTCACCTACAAAGATGAGACACATCAAATATTGCATTGTCACGGGAGTTACATACGTGAATAAAATTTCAAAGCTCTAGATTAACTAGAACTGGTCGTAATTTCAATCCGCAACTTTGTCGGCCCAAACAATGGAAATTGATTAATTGGCCGCTAATCTCAATTTAATTAATTTTTAATAATTTTGAATAGCACATTTTTTAGAATAAAGTCTATTTAACACCTCTGCCAATGCTCAAAACTCTAAATTAATTATAAATAGGAGAAATTTTGATTATAAAACTTTACCCCCACTTTTTTTGATCGGCCGCCATTTTGTAATTAATTGACCTACAAAGATGAGACACATCAAATATTGCATTGTCACGGGAGTTACATACGTGTATAAAATTTCAAAGCTCTAGGTTAAGTAGAACTGGTCGTAATTTCAATCGCTAACTTTGTCGGACCGAACAATGGAAATGTGATTAATTGGCCGCTAATCTCAATTTAATTAATTTTTAATAATTTTGAATAGCACATTTTTTAGAATAAAGTCTATTTAACACCTCTGCCAATGCTCAAAACCCTAACTTAATTATAAATAGGAGAAATTTTGATTATAAAGTTTTACCCCCACTTTTTTTAATCGGCCGCCATTTTGTAATTAATTCACCTACAAAGATGAGACATATCAAATATTGCATTGTCACGGGAGTTACATATGTGTATAAAATTTCAAAGCTCTAGGTTAAGTAGAACTAGTCGTAATTTCAATCGCTAACTTTGTCGGACCGAACAATGGAAACGTGATTAATTGGCCGCCATTTTGAATTTTTTGAATTTTTAATAATTTTGAATAGCACATTTTTTAGAGTAAAGTCTATTTAACACCTCTGCCAATGCTCGAAACTCTAACTTAATTATAAATAGGAGAAATTTTGATTATAATATTTTACCCCCACTTTAATTGATCGGCCGCCATTTGGAAATTAATTGACTTACAAAGATGAGACACATCAAATATTGCATTGTCACGGGAGTTACATACGTGTATAAAATTTCAAAGCTCTAGGTTAAGTAGAAGTGGT